>JAFEMH010003083.1:0-290791 GCA_022495995.1 Adenophora triphylla var. japonica
TTTTTACTTTTTCCAGTTTCAAACTTATTTTGGCCAAAACACACACACACACACACACACAAATGATTTTCAGCTTGGAAGACTCGTTTTACGAGGCGCGTCGGGTGCACACTAACGTCCTTCCCGACGCGTAACATGACTCCTCCGAACCTAAATCTCTGATCTCGGGCTTTTTTCAAAGTTTTGGCCCTTCAAAATTAAAATGGCGTGGCGACTCCGTTTTTTCCGGTTTTATTTGGTTTTTCAAAGAAACGCGAAAATCGAATTTTTCCCGCGAAAAAGGCAACACATCGTTACAGTGGCGACTCCGCTGGGGACTAAGCTTTTTAATAAAAAAATGGTATTCGGTATATTGGTGGAAACCACTAAATTTCCCGTTATCGCCTCCTAACACGAGTCGGGGATAAATTGTGGTCTAACAATCCCACGTACCGGTATCACCGTTTTTAAAAAAAAAGCTTTTGAGGGTCAAGCTTCCGTCCCGGCTTTGAAAATCATTTTTGTGTGTGTGTTGATTTTTTGCACGCTTTCATGTTGTTTTGGCCGCCTGAGAAAGTCAAAATTTTGACCTGTCGGAATAATGTCCCTAACTCGTCGGAATTTTCATGCTTACGTGCTTATGTGCCATAAAAAAAAAAAAAAAAAAAGATTTTAAAAAAAAAAAGAAGAAGAAAATTTCCAAAAAAAAATCATGCATCATATTTTTTAAGACACATAAAAAAAAAAAAAAATCTCTATTTTACTCGTAAAAGAATATAGATCGCTTGCACACTACGCGCACGTGACCGTACACCGCACACTCACGTCCTTAACCCGGGAAATCCTTGTCGCGGTCCGTTTGGTCTTATTACGCCTCTCGGATGAGCACAGGACTACCCAAACATCCCATGGAGCCTCGTGTCGACTACGCACCTTGTCCGTGACACACTTTGTCCGAGACCCGGTTGGTTTTTAGTCCGGTCTCGTGTCATGCCCCCGTCCGTGTATAGACCTTTCCTTTCAAGCCTTTGTCGGCATACCGACTCAATATCTCTCGGGTCCCTAATCGCCGCTAATCGCCGAAGTTCTGCCGGTTTTCCGCCGCAGACTTTGACCAAGATATTGACCGGCGCCTGACTTCGGCTCGATCGGCACAAATTATACACCGACTCCCAAAGATTGACACCGAGTCATCAAGGATTAATGACTATTCCATGCCTAATTACGGCTTAACCGACGACAAGTCAAGATCAATCTTGGACGCTTATCACCCAAATCATGCCGACTTTTTGTCGAGCCCTGACATGATCTTGACTTTCGACGTCGCCTTGTCCGTAATTTACATCGAATGCTCGTTAAGACTCGATTACCCGCCGTACTTTTAGGATCATTTTCTTTCTGGTCGGTGGGACCCGCTGCCCTATAGGACCCTCGCCCGGGCCGTCCACCCCGGGAGGTCGAAATACGTGGAATACGAGGGGCTTATAGACGTAGTGACGGGGGCCCACCGATCCAGAATCGTAGTAGTTTGCGAAAAGAAGAGCAATCTTTTCCAACCGATTAGGTTAATAAAACATGTTTTAAGTAAACGTGAACAAATAACCGCATGTTGCATGAGCCAAAAGCCCAAACACCTACCCTCCTTCCATTCCTGCACATCTCAACCTTCGTGTCCTTTCCCCGCAGCCTCCGCACAAAGCTTGGTTTCGGCACCGGGTCACCGTTTGATCACTGGGAAGAGTCAAGCGCATCATCGCCTTCGCCGTTTGTTCCGACTCCGGGTTTCGTAATGTCCGCATCGCCCGGTAATGATGGGGATAACGTTGCTCCGTCCTCCAAAATCCCTCGCATGCACTCAAGATTGGATCCACTTGGTAGAACAAATGAGACTTCGACATGAGGCTCAAATTGATGACCCACTGAGGGTAGTCGCAAGTCATGGTTTGACTATCGCCTCAATTCCGATGGCACCTTTACCGCAAAGACAAGAAGGTTCTCCTCCTCTTCTTAATAGTCCCTGATACATCAAGATGCTACCCCAAGATTCCTATGTTTCCACCGCCGGACTCCCGCCCGCCGACTTACAGTGGCAACCGGCCCCCAAACAAAGAATGTGGACGAAAGAGTTCGGTATACCGTCGCTGTCCCCTCTCAAGGTGATGATCCCACAAATATCGCCCGAGTGATGAAAATCAGGAACAAGCTTAAAGAAATATGGTCACCATCAAATCCCCGGAAGAACGCTGCAATGCATACAAGCCCGGATTGAAGAGGCCACACGCCACTTTGGGACCTTAACAATATCCCAACCGACCGGGCTACCTTGAAGGACAAACATATGCCCGTTCCCTCTGACCTCAATATCTCTCATTATCCGGCGGAGTCCAATCACTCGCTACCGCACGAGCCCAACAGCCAGATCCCCCGACCGGCCCACTCAAAGTCATTCCAAAGCACCGCTCAACCCGAGGTCCCAAATCCGCCACCACCGTAGAACACATTTGGTGGGATATTTGTGACTGTCCCGATTGCCTTGAAAGGGACTATCAGATTGGATACACGAGGACCGTCCTCCTAAGAAAAGAAAATTTCCTCCCAAAGAAAATTGAAGGAGAGATTCGAGGCCGGTGATAACAATGTGGGAACGCTCGGGGAGCCATCTCGGGGATTTGATTATTATGTACTCTACTCCGCCCGCCTTTTCCCCAAAGCAAAAAGGGATAAAAGAGCGTAAAAGCCTTGCCAACGACGGAATTGAGACCTTCGGATACCGCAGTACCGTGCAACGTGGTCCAACCCCTCGGGTCGCCCAAGGTTCGCCTTGTCCACTCCCGAGTATACACCGATGAAGAAAAACCGACGCTGGGCCCTGGGCGCTCCCACTCAATCAACATGTTGATCGGAGATGGCAACCGCCACAAAAGGCATCAAGCATAACCTGTGGCTTCGCAAAGACTCGCCTCGCAAGAAAAAGGCACGAAGTGACCGGCTTGATGACTCTCCATCCCGAGACAAGGACCAAATCTATGATCCTCACCTATATGGGAGTATGATCACCTTCGCGATGAAGATTTGCCAAGAGATGTCTCCCAACACAATGAAGCTTTGTACATCACTATTCGGCTCAACACCATGTCACTCCTCGGGGTATTAGTGGACAATGGATCATCGGTAAATGTCCTTCCTCGCATGACGAGGGCCCTCCGCATAAAATGAAAGGCGCGTGATCCCATCTACCCGGACCGTCAAAGCCTACGACGGTTCGTCTCGTCCCATTCTCGGGGGACAGCTGACTCGGAACTCGGTACGAAACCCAAATGGTGCCCGCAGTTCCATGTAATGGATATCCTCCGAGTTCACAAACTCTACTAGGGCGCCTCGTTGCATCACATGAAAGCCATAGCCTCCACTCTCCACCAATGCGTCAAATTCATCAACCGGCAGGAGACCTCGAAGTCATAAGGGGTGACAGCTTCTCATAGGGAACGAAGCCGAAACAATAGCCAAGAACGCCCACGCCAAACACCGGGCTACATCCTTCAAGAGGCAAGTCTCGCCAAAGATCCTTTGGAATCCAAAGAATGCCAACTATGTCGACACACTCAAGCGAGCGGACTCCGAAGAAGTTCGATTCATCAAATTCAATTGCTATTTCCAACACTTGGAGGCGTACCGGAAGGAAATGCCGAACACCGCCGTGATACAGTGCACACAAGTCCCCGGTCCTCAATCACGCATTTGCCGCATTCTCGCAAACCCATTCCTTCGCCTCGCCGGCGAGGAGGTTTTCATGATAAAAGTCAAGAAACACCGACGTACTCGGCTCGAATCTATGAACGTCGTGTGGGACGTCCTCCTTGCCGAACTACCCGCCAAGCCTTTCCGCTCGAGTATGGGACATGAGATTTTTCTAGCCGCTCACCGAGACGCAATGCGTCCTTACATCCGGGATTGAGCGATCGATTATGACGAAACGGAAGTCCCTGCACTGAGGAAGATCCCTACATCCACATGCTCGCCTCTCGATGCCAAACACAGCTGATTCTCGGTTCGCACAAAGAGATGATAGCAACGACCGAAGAGGGAGCACAGAGACCATGCCTTTCCCGAGTTGTGAAGCCACCAACAGCCGATGCCGCTAAAGAATTGGGAAACTCTCTCAGCCCGTCCGCGACCAAAGAGGAAATGATCACCAAGCTTGGATTGGTCCCCCGTCCTTTCGTGTCAACCTTTGTAAAGTCCTCCGAGTCTCTCATTGTTGAAGTTCGAGTCTCGAGTCGTCCGATGGCCTCACGCCCGAAGACTACGAGTCCGTAGCCAACGTTGTATTCCCTTCGTCTTCAATGAAATGATGAACCTTTCGAGTATCCCTTAATTGCCACTTTAACTAATGATGAATTAACTAATAATCTAAAAACAAGCTTAATAACGATTCACTAGATGAAGAGGCGTACACATTAAATGAACAATATATCAAAGAAATCTTTAAGCAAAGTTGTCCTGAAAGAGGAAAATCGAGCCCAAGCCGCCGAAGAGATTTTGACAAGTGTGAATTTGGGAACTACGGAAGAGCCTAAAGAGACGCAGATTGGTAGTTTCTTCGAAGGGACCGAAAGGGTTGCCCTAATCGAGCCGCTAAAAGAATTCGTGGATGTGTTCGCATGGTCCTATAAAGATATGCCGTGCCTCGATCCTTCCATAGTTGAGCACCGAATACCGCTCGACCTTAAGTCAAGCCGCAGCGTAAGCTAAGAAGAATTAAGCCCGAATGGTCCTTACAAGTGAAAGAGGAAATAGAAAAGATGCTCAGTAATGTGGTTCATCGTGGTCATTGAATACCCAACATGGCCGTCCAACATAGTGACGGTGACCAAGGCCAACGGAAAGATCCGATGCCGCGTAGACTTCGTGAGACTTGAACAAAGCCACCCAAAAGACGATTTCCCCCGCTAAACATCGACATTTTGGTAGATTCCACGGCCAACCACGAAGTCAAATCTTTCGTCGATGGTTTTGCCGGCTACAACCAAATCAAAATGGCGTAAGAAGATCAAGCCAAAACAGCCTTCACAACCCCTCGGGGCACATATCGCTACACGGTCATGCCATTCGGACTAAAGAATGCCGGGGCTACGTACTGCAGGGCAGCTACATGCTCTGTTCCATGACATGATCCACAAAGAAATTGAGGTCTATGTGGACGACATGATAATACATTCCAGAGGATCGATGGCCGCACTTTGTTGATTTGAGAAAATTCTTCGGCCGCCTCCGAGACCACAAAGATGAGACCGAATCCAGCCTAAGTGCACCTTCGGTGTAAGACGAGGCAAGGTACTAGGATATATGGTGACGTAACGGGAATCGAAGTAGATCCCCGTAAAATCAAGGCGATAGTTGAAATGAAGCCACCACTGACACCGATGTAAGTAAAATCCTTCATGGGAAGACTGCAATACATAAGCCGCTTTGTAAATCGCCTACCTCGATCTCGCGAGCCAATCTTCAAGTTGATGAAAAAGAATGCCTACACGTAATGGACCCTGTAATGTCGCCTTGCCTTTGAACAAATTAAGGCATACCTTGTGAATCCCCGATTCTCTCGCCCACCACATCGGCAAAGCCACTCTTGCTATATCTCACTGTCACGGATACAAAGAATTGGGGCTA
This sequence comes from Adenophora triphylla var. japonica, assembly GCA_022495995.1. NCBI lineage: Eukaryota > Viridiplantae > Streptophyta > Magnoliopsida > Asterales > Campanulaceae > Adenophora > Adenophora triphylla. Next base: position 5,650 of record JAFEMH010003083.1, read on the forward strand.
TGCTAGCTCAAGAGAAAAAGATTCCAAAGTCGAAAACGCCATCTATTTCGTAGCGTAAAGCTCCAAGGAAGCGAACTCAATTACTCGCTTGCGAGAAGACTTGCGCAGTTTGGTCCGGGTAGTGGGAAAATTGAAACACTACATGCGCCTCACCCGATACATCTTGTTTCAAGGATAGACCCCATCAAATATCTGTTCGACAAGCCTTCCATCTCCATGAGATTGGCAAAATGGTCGTTCTTTTTGGCCGAATATGACATCGCTTATGTTTCAAGGAAATCCATAAAAGGACGCATAATGGCGTAACATCCGGCCGATTTCCCAAGTGATGAGTCCCGAGGACTCGAACCTCAATTTCCCGATGATGGAATCTTCGCTCTAGAAGGAGAAAATCGCCGGCAACTCTTCTTCGACGGGCGTCAAACAAAAGGGGGAACGGGATAGGAATGCTTCGGTCGATCCTACCGACGAACACACCCCCATAGCAAGCAAGGCCGAACTTCGAAGTCACCAACAACGCCGCGAATATGAAGCTTGCATAGCCGGGTTGGAAGCCGCCCTTGAAAGAAATATCAAGGAATTGAGGTGTACGGTGACTCGCCCTCATCATCAATCGTCTCTAACAAATGGAAGACCGTGGATCCGGGTTTGCGTAAGTATCATGCTTACATGGAAGAGTTAGTAACTCAATTCAAAGAAATCACTTTCATTACCTCGCCAAGAGACCGAAACAGTTCGCAGATGCTCGCTACACTAGCCTCTCTTGTCGAAATACCCGAAGGAAAGTCTCGTTAAACCATTCGTAGTCGGGAGAAGAGAAAACCCCGCCTATTGCTTCGAAATTGAAGCGGAAGCCGAACCGATCAATGATCCCCGGTACACTCGTATTTACCAAGCACTAAGGATGGCGAGGCCTCTTTCAAAAACGAAGATGGGGAATATAAAGAAGGAATCAAAGCAAAAAGTCTCTCACTCAAGCGGCTCGCCTCCCATTATGTCCTTTTGGGAAACATGTTATACAAAAACGTTATCAAGGCCCCCTCCCGCGATGTATCAAAGAAACAAGAGGCTACCGAACTCATGAAAGAAATACATGGTGGTACTGCGGCCCTCACATGAATGCTCGAGCTCGATGCAAATCATACCGAGAATGGGGTATTTTTGGATCACCATGGAAGCCGACCGCATCCAGCTTGTCAAAAGCCGCGACAAATGTCGCCGATACTCAAATCTTAATCACTTGCCTCCTCACGAGTTATACCGCATGACAACCCCTGCCATTCGTCACTGGGAATTGATGTCATAGGCAAAATCACACCATCAGCAAGAACGGCCACGAGTTCGTCCCGGTAGCCGTGGATTATTTCACCAAGTGGGTTGAAGCCAAGTCCTACAAAATCCTCAATTCAAAGAAAGTCGCCCTCTTCATCAAAGAAAACATCATGTGCCGATACGGGTTGCCGGCCGAAATCATTTCGTATAATGGATCCCACTTCGAAGGGGAATGTGACCGTTGCCGGCGGAATTCCGAATAACCCGTCACAAGTCATCACCCTACAGCCCCAAACCAACGGAGCCGTCGAAGCAAAGAAACAAGACTCGGGAAAATATCATCCGGAAAATGGCCGTCCAAGGCGTAGATTGGCCCGAGAAGTTACACTCGGCACTCGGGGCGCGTAACACGGGCCGAACGGCAACCGGGGAAACACCGTTTGCCCTCACATACGGAATGGAAGCCGTACTCCCAATCGAGCCGGAAATACCTCGCTCCGTATACCGCCGGAAAGCCAAATCAACGAGGTCGAATGGCTCCCAGCAGTCGCCATGACGAATTGGCCCTACTAGACGAACGCCGATCAAGGCCATGGAACACATCCGGCCTACCAAGGAAGAATGGCCAGAGCCTTCGACAAGAAAGTAAAGCATCGGGAGATCCGAGAAGGTGATCTCGTTCTAAAAGAAAAGCCCCCAAATCCGTATCAACCCTCTCGGCAAATGGGAGCCTCGTATGGGTCGGGCCATATGTCGTCCGTAAGATCTTCTCCTGAGGAGCCATGCAACTTGCGGACCTCGACGGAATCCCTTTGTACACCCAAAGGAATGGTGACAAGCCGCGCAGTATACTACGCGTAAAAAAAAAAAACAAAAAAAAAAAAACAAAAAAAAAACAAAAAAAAAGAGTGCTAAAAGAGTAATACCCAACTAGGTTAGAAACCCGAAAAGGGCGGCCTAGGTAAAAACAGGTTGCACCAAAAAAAAAAAAAAAAACAACAAAAAAAAAAAACAAAAAAAGAGTGCTAAAAGAGTAATACCCAACTAGGTTAGAAACCCGAAAAGGGCGGCCTAGGTAAAAACAGGTTGCACCAAAAAAACAAACAAAAAAAAAAAAACAAAAACAAAAAAAGAGTGCTAAAAGAGTAATACCCAACTAGGTTAGAAACCCGAAAAGGGCGGCCTAGGTAAAAACAGTGGTTGCACCAAAAAAAAAAACAAAAAAAAAACAAAAAGAGTTCACCAGCCTTGAACTACGAAGACCCGAGCTCCTCAAAATGAGGGGAACGTAGGCAAAATGGAAACGGTTCGGTCTAAAGCACAAATAAAAGCCATACTTTGGCATCAATACAATTGATCGACCATGAAAGCGTCTCGAAAACTCTAAAGCAATTCAAATATTCATTACAAGTTAAAAGCTCTTTGATGAGTCTAAGCCCGATTCATTCCTACAACCGGCAACCTCGCTAAAGGAAAACTAAGATACATAATCAAACTAATGTGTCTGTCATGGCAAGAAAGGGATACTTGGAAACCTCGTAGTCACTCCAAGCCACTCGCATCGGCCTCTCCCTTCTTCTTCCCCTCCGAGTCTTTCTCTTCTCGAACCGGAAAATGTCGGTATTCCTCCTACCAAGCTCGGTATAGGAACAAAGGGTCTATCAAACCGCCTCCGTCGTGGCCTTAGTAGCCCTAGCGTCATCCCTCATCTCCCGTAACCTAGCCGGTAACATAGGAGCCCTCCTCTCCCCCGTCTCTTGACGTAAGCCTCATAATCGGCCGCGCCGTCCCCGCTCCCGCCATGAGGGTTGGCCCTCGCCTCGGCCCTCCTCCTCTCGTAAACAGCCGGTCCTCCGCACCTACAATGGCCTCACGCCGTCTCAAAATAGCCACCCGAGTCTCTCCTGCATGCCCCTCGTACCAATCCAGGTACCAAGTGGTCGTGAACACCGGTCTCTGACGCTCGAGAATGACCCGAGGAGGAAAGGCATCGTACCTCCATACTCGGGAAAGAAATGGAAACACCGAGGGATCATCCATGGAAACAGGAGCCACCACCCCGGTGGCTACATCATCAAAACCCTCCAAAGGAACCCGCTTCCAAGCCAAACCGCCAAGGACCAGAGCCTAATGTAGAAACCGGACCGAGAAAGCCCCTAAGCATAACCACGGGACCCGTCCCGAAGCACTCGCGAGTCTCCACCCGCCAATGAGGCACCAACCATCTCGATATCTTCGCCCGGCGACCCGCCATCCAACGCTCCCACGAGCCCCGATCATCAAAATCTACATCAACACCTCTCCCGGCAAAAGTCCAAGGCCTCGATCATATCGAGGTTTCCCGAAGAACCCCAAACGCTCCATCGCCCACAGTGGTCAAGAGAAACGGGCTGCCCCCGTGCATGTACCGCCGTCCGGTAGCTAATCTGCCGAGAGCATGAAAAGTCTCCCCAAGAATCAAAGGAACGACATCTCTCGCCTGTGCGACAATGAACGACAACATCCAAGAGATCGATGGCAAATCCCGAAGGAATAGACCATGAACAAAGTGCCGAACATGCAAAGTGCAAAGGCATCCCAATAGGCGTCATCCACCAAGCCTAAGCCCCTAAATCTGTCGGGAAGACCGGAAAATATCAAAATGGTCGGGACCGCGGATCATGCCTCGTGCTTCCTCCGGGGAAAGATGAAGAAGGTTGCACAACTTGTCAACAAAAGAAGCTCCTCCGGACAAAGGAATTGCTATCTCCTCCACCTCCGACCTCCAAGCAAGGCCCGAAATTCTTCCACAATGGAACAATCTCGTTGAAGGAAAGGCAAAAGACATGCCTTCTAGTATCCCAAAACGAAGAAGAAGCCCTTAAGAGGTCATAATCCGAACCAATTCTTTGAGAGACCACAAGCATCGTACCTTGTACCGTTCTTCAAAGAAAGACCTTCTCTCATGCATAATTTCCCTGACCAATCCTTGAACTTGTTGAAAAATGACATTTGGGACTCGTGGGACAATTTTGAGGGAGCTTTTCTAAGGCTTTCCATAGTTTTTTCTCTCTTCCTCCCCGAAAATGGTCTGTTTGGGCCGGAGGTTGAAGAAGATATTTGAATTTGAAATAAAGCAAAGCCACCATTTAAAGCAAAATCAAAGGACAAAGGTCGATGCCGTCCCCATCCGCGCGGATACGTTTGCTCCCCATCGAAAAATCTGCAATGTCCAAGCCGCTACACCAAAAGGGAATATTCCGTCCCGTTGCTCGAAACTTGTGCAAAAACCCTTCCCAAACCAGTCCATATACCAAACACCCTTGCAAAAAAAAAAAAACCAAGGCTCATGCAACACTGCATTCATATTGCATTGCATTCATAAAATAAAATCCTAAATTATTACATTCCAAAAAAAAAAGGAGAGTGTACAAAAAAAAACAACAAACAAACATAAATAAAATCCTAAATTATTACATCAAAAAAAAAATGTGCATGATCTGTACAAATCTAAATCTCAAAAAAAAAAAAATCAATCGGAGTCTCCAAGACCCGATGTCTCCCCGCCCTCTTGCGACTCGGGCCCGCCTCGTCAGAGCCCCGAAAGTCTCGGCTCGTAATCGTCCTCATCTCCGTAAAGAGGCTCGTCGGGACCAACCGGCACACTCGATAGGGTAAAACCTGCATCCCCGAAGAAATCGAATCCGAAGGTGAAGGCGTCCGACTCCCGAACATACGGAGACGACCCACCATGCCGCCGCACGTGTCCCCGCCCGTGCGGATCCCCAAGAATGACGTGATCCGAAGGCGCGCGCGGTGATCAATGAGAGGAGAAAGAGGGGTCTCAAGAAGTCTCCGAGGGAATAGGAGAAGCCTCCCGTCTGACAAAGCCGGCCGTGGTCTCCTCGCCCTAGCCTCGAGGTGCCCCGCAAGCAACCATCCTCCGTATGAACCTCTTGGCTCCGATCACTTGCTTCGTCGCTGTCTCGACGACCACCTCCGAAAACCGCACAAAAGCAAAAGCGTCAAAAAAAAAAAAAAAAGAAGTGATGCTAGAGATGATGAAACAAAAGAAAGAAAAGAAGGGGAAAAGGTGAAGCCATACCTTCATACCCTGACGAGGCCGGAAAGCTCGTGGAAGCCGCTCGGCCGAGGATCTCGCACCCTCAATCGGACCCCATCCCGGATGTAAGAAAAATCCGTCCGAGGGTACCGCGGGATCCCAAGCCCCTCCCTCTCTAAAACCCGAGGCATCCTCGGCCTCCTCAAGACGAACGTCGCATATGGCTCGATCGCCACGAAGTCCGAGAAGTGCCGACCGCTCGGTAATCATCCCAGTCACGGACCGATCGCTCGGGTGCATCATATCGGCGGGAGGCTCCACCGGTGTCCTCAAAGGCGAGTTCACGCCATGCCGGCGCGTCACCCTCTCTCCCGCATAGTAGACGTCGCAAGTCGCCCTCAAAATCCTCCGCCGCACCGTCCCGTATCTCGCCGCCCTTCACCAAGCGCTTACCTCAAAGCGATCCTGTGGGAAGAATATCATCCCCTCATCCGTCTCGGCCTCCGTCAAAGGAAGGCAATCCGCGTACCCGAGAGTCGTACGCCCTCGGAGCTTATCTTTCCCGGCAAGCTTGGACCAAGACCGCATGGCCGGATACGCCCGACGTACGCCTCAGCCGCTCCACACCGTGACGTGGAAAAACTCCAACGCCCATACCGCGAAAGGTAAAAATCCAATCAATCCAAAGCAAATAAAAGTGCGTGCTCAAAGGAAAGAGGGAAAGCAAAAAGAGAGCTTATACCTCCGTGAGCAAACTCGAAGCAAGACAGGAGCTCACAGCCTTCCTGGCCGTATCTATCAAGAGCGAAGTATAGCTCACCATGCCCGGCCTCCCCCAGAAATATCTCCAACCGTCTCCATGTCCTCCAAGGACCTCAAGAAGGCAAAGATCGCCGTCCCTCAAAGCATGCCCAAAGAGCGTGCTCGAGAAGGTAAACCACAAGAAGGACCTAGCACCGCTTCGGCGCTAAACCTATCCTCCCCACCTCGTAACTCGCGATGGTCTCCACAATCTTGCCGAAGACCACGGCATACTCCATCCCCATCCCCTTTTGGGAATAGGGGAAAATCCAAGAAGAGCTCGCAGATCCGCATCGCCGTAGCCATCTCTCCACTCAATGCCGCGTCCATCAAGGACGTACCCGTGATCGCAAAGCATAGTCGAAGGCGTAACAGCCGCCTCGCCCCGTAAGAAGTGGAATGTGTGGGTCGCATCCCACCAATGCCGCGCTAGAGCAAACATCAAGCTCCTTGCTCTTAGGGAACTTGACCAGCCCCTCAAGCACTCGACGAACTCCCGTGAGCCCCGTCTCGACAACGATCCGTCTCGGACTCGGCAAAGCTCCTCGGCCCGCATTCCGAAGCCGATCCCACAAGTCAATCACGTACTCCACCGATCCTCGAGTCTTCATCTTGTTCAGCTGCTCCGTCACAAAACGGTTGCCGCCCTGTAAAAAAAAAAAAAAAAGAAGAAGAGAGAAAATGTCAAAAAGATTGCATTTGCATTTACATTAAAAAAAAAAAAAATTCGACAAAGATAACAAAGATACAATGAGCATAGCCCCATTTTTCTCGCATGAAAGAAAACAATTTTCAGCAAGTCCCAATGCATTCATCAAAAAAAAAAGAGATGCATTCCTACGGAAGTAAAAACTCCGTCCCATTTTCAACAAAAAAAAAAATGCATACATGCATATCATCCATCTTACATGCAACGGGAGGAAAAATCCGTCCCACTTTTCAAAAAAAATCCTAAACATACATACATCTCATATTGGCAAAATGCCCATTCTTTCCAAACAAAATGCATGCATTGCATCATCATTCATCAATATCAAAATTCAATTTCAAAAAAAAATCATCATCAAGAACATGCAATATTCAATTTCAAAAAAAAAAAATCATCATCATCATCAACATGCAATATTTAATTTCAAAAAAAAAAATCATCACAATTCTTCGAATTTTCACATGTAATTTTCGAATTGAAAAAAAAAATGTGGCAAAAATGCCAATTCTTTTTCCCAAGCAAAATGCACATTTTGGGTTACTCATATACTCATTACAACATGCAAAGCATCAAAATCAAGATTCAAGGCCAAGAACATGGTCACTTTCGAAATCAAAAAAAAAATTCAAAAATCACCCAAAATTCAATTTTCAAACAAGAAATCAACAAAGGGATCAAAGGGTTTCAAAGTATACCGTTCGGAGATGCGGATCCGAAGCCCAATGTTGCCAAGCATCGGGATAATGCTCCTCCGCCACCGATTGCGAAAGATTGTAATGCCTCCTCATCAAAATCTCCTAGCAGCCAAACGTAAGACCGAAAGGTGGCCCCGAGAAAGATAACGAGATCCCGTATCTTCATCAAAATCTCCCGTTAGCTCAAACGTAAGACCGAGTGCCCCGAGAAAGATAACGAGATCCCGTATCTTTCTTCATCAAAATTCCCTGCTCAAACGTAAGACCGAGTGCCCCGAGAAAGATAACGAGATCCCGTGATCTTTCATCAAAATTGCCCCTAGCCAAACGTAAGACCGAGTGCCCCGAGAAAGATAACGAGGTCCCGTATCTTTCATCAAAATTACCCCGCAAAGGAACGTAAGACCGAGTGCCCCGAGAAAGATAACGAGATCCCGTATCTTTCATCAAAATTACCCCTATAGTCAAACGTAAGACCGAGGGCCCCGAGAAAGATAACGAGATCCCGTATCTTTCATCAAAATCACCCCTAGCAAGAAACGTAAGACCGAGTGCCCCGAGAAAGATAACGGATCCCGTATCTTTCATCAAAATTACCCCTAGCCAAACGTAAGACCGAGTGCCCCGAGAAAGATAACGAGATCCCGTATCTTTCATCAAAATTACCCCCTAGCCAAACGTAAGACCGAGTGCCCCGAGAAAGATAACGAGATCCCGTATCTTTCATCAAAATCACCCCTAGCACAAACGTAAGACCGAGTGCCCCGAGAAAGATAACGGATCCCGTATCTTTCATCAAAATTACCCCTAGCTCAAACGTAAGACCGAGTGCCCCGAGAAAGATAACGGATCCCGTATCTTTCATCAAAATCACCCCTAGCAGAAACGTAAGACCGAGTGCCCCGAGAAAGATAACGAGATCCCGTATTTTCATCAAAATCTTCCCCGGCAGCCAAACGTAAGACCGAGTGCCCCGAGAAAGATAACGGATCCCGTATCTTTCATCAAAATTGCCCCGGCAAAGAAACGTAAGAACGAGTGCCCCGAGAAAGATAACGGATCCCGTATCTTTCATCAAAATTGTCACTATAGCCAAACGTAAGACCGAGTGCCCCGAGAAAGATAACGAGATCCCGTATCTTTCATCAAAATTCCCCCCGGCAGTCAAACGTAAGACCGAGTGCCCCGAGAAAGATAACGAGATCCCGTATCTTTCATCAAAATCTTCCCCTAGCCAAACGTAAGACCGAGTGCCCCGAGAAAGATAACGAGATCCCGTATCTTTCATCAAAATTCCCCTAAGCCAAACGTAAGACCGAGTGCCCCGAGAAAGATAACGAGATTCCGTATCTTTCATCAAAATTCCCTGCTAGCCAAACGTAAGACCGAGTGCCCCGAGAAAGATAACGGATCCCGTATCTTTCATCAAAATCATCCAACGGCGGTCAAACGTAAGACCGATTTCCTGCACGAATACATCCGATTTTCCCTGAAGAAAGGCTAACGAAATCCCCAAAGAAAGTTAACGGAATCCCAAAAGCCAATGAAATCTCGAGTAGTACTCGAACTACGAAAGGGCTTGATTCCCACTAGGAATACGTAGGTAGCCTATCATTAGGTCCAGCCCCTCGACCAAAACGGTCACCCTCTCCTTCGGCAGCAGACGAAGTCCACCGAAAGGCCATTTCAAATCAAGGTCCGAGGCGCCTAAAAAGCCATCATCATCAAGGTCCGAGGCACCTAAAAAGCCATCTCCAAGGTCCGAGGCGCCTAAAAAGCCATCTTCAAGGTTCGAGGCACCTAAAACGCCATCTCCAAGGTCCGAGGCACCTAAAACGCCATCTCCAAGGTTTGAGGCACCTAAGACGCTATCACTAGAAAGCGATAAATCGCAATCATCCCCAGCAGAGACCGAAAATGGTCATTCCTATCCCCAGCAGGGCGGATACCCGTCAGACCAAAAATGGTCATCTCTTATCCCCAGCAGAGTTTCTCTCCAAAGAACCGACCGTAACTCGCTCATCAGTTCGAGGCACCTAAAGCGCCATCATCTCCTGTGGTCAAAGACCCGAACTACGATCGGCTTGATTCCCATTCGGGATACGTAGGTAGCCTATCGCTAGGTTCACCACCCGATCACTCGATCATCCCGCCAAATATGGAGCATTACTCTTATCGACGACCCCGCTTCCTTCGAAGCGCCGTCGCCGAGGGGCTACCGTAAGTGCTCCAATTTGAGCTTGTTAGAATTTTCGTTATAAAATTAACGAAAGTTATAACAATTACTAACATTCCTAACAATCCTAACTTTCCTAACAAAGTGAGGGTAAAATGGGCATTGTTATTTAAGGTTAAACCTTAAAAAGAATCTCAAAAAAGAAAAACAAATGAAGAAAACCAAATATAGCAATGCCGGAAACAAAAACCGGCCGGTCAATTTGAATTTTGAAAAAGATTATTCTTCTTGTCCAAAGCCGAAGCCGCATTTAATGAACAAAGGCACGCCGCCCGATCCTATCCGCGCGGACAAGTATGTAATTTTCGTAGGGCTATAAATTGAGCCCTCCAAATACAAAAATAAGGAGGAAGAACACAAATGCAACGAACCTCTCGGCGAAATATAGAGAGAAAACAGTGAGAATTCTCAAGAATTGTCACCTTTTTCTCTCCAATCTTTCCCAACTCATACTCATCCACTCACTCTCATATTCAAGCCCTAAACACTCATACACTCAAGCCAAACACTCAAGAACACAAGGAAGATTGGTAAACCCTCTTCTTCCTAACCCTAAATCTCATCCATGCATGCATCTTCAAACTACAAAATGTAGTTCTTTCATCTTTTCTCTAGATCTAAGAAGATCACCATGGAAGACCATCTCCATGGATGATCTTCTACAAAGATCAACATTATTTTCAAAGCTTTTCTTTCTTACTTGCAAAAATGCACTTTCAAAACCCTAAAAAAACCATTTTCAAGCACTAAATCTTGATTTCAAAGGGTAAAATCCCCCTCCCCAAGCAAATGAAATGCTTAGTCCTAATGTACCCCAAGGATGGTTTGGTATAGTTGATTCACCACTAAAATGTCTAGTGATCACTAACCAAAACCTAGGGAAATGGGGACAAGCATGGATGCAAAACCCCCCTTAAAATCATATTTTCTTTCTTGAGAAGTTGCTGTCCAGTAGCAAATTTCTCAGACCTCAGTCCATGGTCTTAATTTTTGGACACAGATGAACTTGGAATTTGGTGTTGACTACAAAACACTTTTTGTAGCCAACATCCAGAGCTTTCCAGACATATTTTTACCTTATTTTTGGGTGAGTAAAACTCCTCTTTTCAATTTTTCTTTCAGAGGCTAGTTCATCAGCTTCTGGGAATCCAGATCTCATATCTGAGGTTTCCAGAAGGTTTTGACCCCTCAAATCTTCTCCAAAATGGAAATTTCTTTCACACAAAGTTTATTAAAGGAGTCTAGAGAAACTTTCATTCTCTGAGTTCATCCAGATTATGAAGTTTTAGGACCCTTGAATCCATTTCAAAATCAGGTGTCTGCTGCCATTTTCTTCTGGCAGAAGTGACTTCTCAACTTCAAAAGGTTTTTTGAGTACCAAATCTCAAACCAAAAATTCTCCAAAAAATCATGGGATCAGTTTAAAGTCTTAAAAGACATCCCAATTTTTACTTTTTCCAGTTTCAACTTATTTTGGCCAAAACACACACACACACACACACACACACAAATGATTTTCAGCTTGGAAGACTCGTTTTACGAGGCGCGTCGGGTGCACACTAACGTCCTTCCCGACGCGTAACATGACCTCCGAACCTAAATCTCTGATCTCGGGCTTTTTTCAAAGTTTTGGCCCTTCAAAATTAAAATGGCGTGGCGACTCCGTTTTTTCCGGTTTTATTTGGTTTTTCAAAGAAACGCGAAAATCGAATTTTTCCCGCGAAAAAGGCAACACATCGTTACAATATGCACGTGCCATTTTGATTTTTCCTTTCTTCTCCAGTTTAGTCGGAGGGCCAGTCTTCGGGACTCAATTGATTATTGTACCTGCGGAGGTAAAACAACATATGCCATACGGGTCAAAATTGGTAAATCATCAGAGTACAGGGGCATTTTTGGAATTTTGGCTTTGGAGGAACGTTGCGTCGCACGACCATTTAAGGTCATTGATCAGTCTTTTAAAAGGGTGAACAGTCCTCATTTTGAAATACATTGTTAGAGGGAGGTGGACGGTCCGGCGAGAGAGGAACACCATTTTGCTCGCCTTCAATCACTGCCGACTGATTTTCAATCACTGCCGACTGATTCTAGGGCTTGATTTCAGTCTTGGTTCATCAAAAATGCCCCCTAAGCGCCGACCCACCAAAAATGCTCCGACTCAAGCTCAGTTAGCCGCACGTCGAAAGAATGCCTTGAGGAATCAAAGGCCTTTTGTCCCTCAAACTGTTAGAGGAGACTTCTACCCGCATCTGAAAGAACATTCCTCGGGTCCGGCGAAGAAGGTAATCGTTGTAACCCTCGCTTTTGGTGCACTGAGAAAAATTACTTTTTTTTCCAGAAAATGATTGATTTTTCTTTCTCCGTTTGGACTCAAAATTTATTGCATGCTCTGATTTACTTTAGCAATTGTGAAATGTATGCACAAACCCTAGTTTTGCTTGAATATGCAATTGATTTGACAAGTAAATTTGGGATATTCATACCTGCGCTGTGTTTACCTGTAGGATTTGCGTACCCGGGGCTCTCCAGAGGTCATTGGCCGATTGTGGGATTTGCTACCCGGTAGTCAGGAGCTTATTCATTCGCCGAAAGGCTTGGTATATGCTGCAGGGTTGGGGCAGTTCTTTGAGATGGCCAAAGCTGTTGGAGGCACACAGAGGAGCATTGGGTTGGTAAAGGCTTTCAGAGAATTCTGGTGGGAGACTACTCACTCTTTTCATTTCTCTTGGGGCGAGGCGACCGTCACGCCATATGATTTTGCCGTCATTACTGGTCTGCCTTTTACTGATGAGCCCTTGTATCTGGAGGAGCCTGTTCTGATTGATGACCCGCAGCCTCCCACTGAGGCTTACTTTATGGAGCTGATCGGCTTCGTTCCCCAGGACAAGAAGGGGAATGGGTATGAGTTGGGGGATCTCCATGGCCAGATGGTTGAGCAGAGTACCGGTTTTCCAGCTGAGATGGCAGATACTGATGAGGATAGGTTGAGGGCTGAGAGATTGGCTAGGGCGTTTGTTTGGGTGGGCTTCTCGGATATGTTGTTTATCAATGCCACGTCCACGGCTTTGCTTTCTTTGTTAGAGCTCCTGAGGGATTGGGCTACCGTTGGATCGTTGTCTTGGGGAGAGGCAGGTTTGGCTGAGTTACATCTGGCTTTAGATGATATCAGTCGGGGGAAGGCTAAGTCCTTCAACTGCTGCCACTTTGCAATTGAGGTATTTCTTGGTTTGACTCCCATTTTGAATACTGCTTTTTCGTCTCTCTGATTTTGCTCTGTCCTTCTTTTCAGACTTGGGCTTACGAGGTCATTGGGTGTTATGCTTGGCGGGTAGGGGAGGAATATCCAGTTACCACATTTCCTGCCATGAAGCGCTGGGTGAAGGATGCAAGACAAAAGATTCGGACAGCTTATTCTAAGGGACGGATGACTGCTTCTCAGGCTGATACCATGGTTTGCTTACGGGGAGTTCCTGGGAGTTTGACTTTATTTCCTTGGGTTGATCGATATGCTGGGGTCCATCTGGAGCATGCTCTTCATCTTACTGGGTGTTGCAAATTGTTGGTGGGTTTGTCTGGGGATGCATTGTATTTGGGTGAGCGGGTTTGTAGGAAGCACGGTCCCGGTAGTATGGCCAGAGTTCCATATGATCCTCCTGCTGAGATGTGATTTCCTCGGAAATTAAAGAATGTGGCCGCTTTGATCCAGGGAGAGCCTGCCTTCAATTATACGGAGGATGATGCGGATTATGACACTTATGTGGCTACGAGGCTGAGGTCACCGCAGGTTGCTCCGAGACCTGATATTCCTGATACTCATGCTGCCGGACCTTCTCTTGGACATGTTACGGATGCACCTCTGCCACCTCCTTTCGTTGATTTTCAGGATGGGGATGCTATGAGGCGGGCCACTCTTGATACTAGCAGGGTTTTTCCATACTTTCATCTTCCGGAGGGCACTCAATCTGTAAATGGCTTTAAACTGTGAATATCCTTTAATTCCCTTGTTCTGATCTGATTTCTGATTCTTTTTCATTTGCTTGTATCGTATCACCGACATCTACCGGGGTTTTGCTCGTCACTATACCGGGGCTATGGACATGGTTGATCGCTGATGAGGAGCAATCAATATTTGAGGGAGAAGCTTGCGGCTCGTAGTTCTAGTAGTTCCATGACAAAGTTGATTCCACACTTAGCTTGCCCGGTAGGAAGAGGACTCACACTGATTTGTCTGCCGAGGATACGCATTGGCCCAGGACCAAAACTGTTCGTCGTCCTCCTAATCCTCCTAGCTCTGATAGTGATTCTTCCCGAGATCCTCATGAAATTGATACTTTCCCCATTCCTGTTATGCATGAGCTCTTCCGAGATGATCCCATTGCTTATCATGAGACTGCTGCTGGCCCGAATCCTGAGGAGGGTGATGCCGATGGAGAAGACAACGAGGAGGCTGAAGATGATGATAGTAGCTCTGCCGATGATGGTACCTACATTTCCGGAGACGATGGTTCGGAGTAGCCCTCGGATTGATTTGTGACCCTCTTTTTTGGTTGTTGTACCCTGTTTTGGGGAAAGAAAACAAACACTCTCTTTTCTTTTTTTTTATTGCACCTAGTACATTATTAGTTATTAGCTTGCTTGTGCGAGTCTATATTTTGGGAAGGATAGAGATGAATGGAGGTAAATGGCTTTTGAAAGATTATGAATGGTTTATATAATTTTGGGTTTGTATATGAGAGTGGTGGATGTGTAGGTTGCTTTGAAAGAAATTCCTTTCCCCATGATATTTGCAGGATGTCTTGTTGTTTGCAGCTTGGGACAAGTCGGGGCGTGCCCTGGTAAAGGTCAGATTTGCAGCTTGCTGATGTCTGATGTTGGACTTATTATGTCGCACGACTCTAAGCATCCAGGGTACACTCTGTCGCGTGACATTATAAGCCAGGTTGACAATCTTTCAGGCATGGACTTCTTCATTGTTTCCCATGATTCATCTTCTTACTCAGGATGTGGAATTCAGTAGGCTCATCGAAGAGTGAGCTTCTTGCTAGGGGATCCATTTTCAAGCATTGCTATCATGATAACAGCCCCGTCAATCACACACAAAATGTACATCGTCTTCTGGCCAAGCCCCAGCTTCATACATATCCTTATACAGCCCCAGTCTGAGATTGATCCTTTGATTTCAGTCAGTCAAATAGCAGACAAGACTCAAGAAATTTGCATGCAGGGGCACATCTTTTGAATGGTGGGAAATGAATCCCGAGTTCTGTGTATGACACTCTCGCTTTGGGTTTGACTCTTTTGAGAGAGTATAAGCATCACAAGGTGTGGAAAGTGTATGGAAGCCCCTGCTGACCGAAACGGTGTTTAGCTCTATCTTCCTATGATGTAGAAACAGAAGACTTTTCGAGACACTTGAAAACCTGTCTTATTCGTGATGATCACAAAGCTGCTTAAAACCCTTTATTGATGTTCGGGTTAGTCAACCGCCAAAGCTGATATGAGCAAATATTTTATATCAATCCTGAGGAGAAATCCCACTGATATCGAGATCAAATTTGGAAGGATGGAAGGTGTATGGGCATGGTCCTTGAGGAGACCAAATTTTCTGAGATTTGTTTGTGATTTCGACCGAACCAAATTATGGTTGCCTACGTTCCCCTCCTTGGGAGGAGCTCCGATCGCCGTAGTTCGGGCTTATCCCGAATGAAAAGAATGAACGGTGAAGTTCGGGGATGTGAGGACCTTCGAAGATTTTAAGAATTGAAAAATATGTCCTCTTAGAGTGTCGATGGGAGACACAGATGCGAAGCCCCAGTGGGACGTCCATGGCGAGTGTTTGCGGAGTAGAAATGAAATATGCTCACATACAACGTCGAATGAACGAACGGAATTTGCACAATCTTCACTTGATAATCTTTTGAGCCGGGATGGACTTGGCTCCGCTTTAAGCAATAATTTGTTTTAGATCTCGACGATATTGGAATGAAACTGCTATCCGGTAGTAACTGCGGCTGGGCTTCGGGATTTCGATCGGTCTTCGGGTGATTTGGGATATCATGACCTCTTAAAATGAGAGGTCGGCTAGGCTTTTTGCTATGTTGTACCTCTAAAAATGAGAGGTTGGCTCTTGGGTATGTGTTTGGGATTTCTATGGTGGGGGAATCCATGATTTCATTTTCAATGCCTCTAAGAATGAGAGGTCAATCTTGGCTTTGGTCAAGGCAAAGGTAAGGGTAATGGGATGGGAATGTCCTCTAAAATCGAGAGGACGACCGGAATTGGTTGAGGTAGTGGTGAGGGACATCCGTGCTGTCTCTTTATTCACTCTGAGACTCCTCTTTGAGTAATGACCGAATCTTTTGACTTTCGCTTCTGAGAGGATCACTGGGGACTAGGCTCTCTTTCTTGTCTTTTCTTTTTTTTTTAATTTTTTTTTATTTTTGTCTCTCTTTTTTTTTGAGAGGAGAATTTCAGCTAGTCCCCAGAATGAATCATTGCTTTCTGCCGTTCTTGAGCTTGGAGACGGTCACTCTTCTTTTGAATCACGGGAGCCTCAAGGATAGTCCCTCTTCTTCGGGTGATGGCTAAATGGGTTTCAAAATGTGCCGATCTTGAAATGAAAGGGTATCTGTTTAGGTGAGGGTAAGGTAAAGGTTTTCCTAGGGGTGAGAGGTTTCAACCGCAGTCCCTACCGGATGATCCGAACGAGATTGAGTCTTTGTTTGCTTGCTTGAGCTTACTTTGAGGAAGATCCGTGCAAATTCATCGAGCAACGAGATAGCGAAGACGAAGGAAAGCGAGTGAGCATATGGGAATCGAGGTGGGAAATTGGTAAGCCCCACTTTGAGAAGGATATCAGTCGATTTTCTCACTCTGATCAATTTAAACATTAGCCATTTCAAAGCATTGGTCGGTGAGCAGCACAAGTGATCATTTGGAATAAGACCATTTCAATCGAGTGTAACGTAGGTGTGCTAGTAATGTCTCGAGTCTAGCAAGAATAGAAATAAAGATTTTCATTAATATAATAAAAGATTCATAACATGGACTTGACAGACTCATGACCACATAAAAGACACTCTAGAACCTACGACGCCGACTGACTGACTTCTTTGGTGGAGATATCCTCTAGGCTTCGTTGGCATTACTAAAGAGGATCGGTAATCGCATTGGGGTTAGCTTTCTCAATTCTGCCTTCATCAATAAGCCTTTGGATGAGCAGCTTCAAAGGGACGCAGTTGTTCGTAACGTGCCCAGGATACTGATGATAGTAACAGTACTTGCTATGTTCCAAATTAAGCGTAGGTCTGCTGGGTTAATAATTCTCTAGTGGCTTTATCATTCCTTTTTGCATTAATCCGTTGAAAGCTTCTTCGGTTGACATCCCGAGATCATCGAATTCTCACTTCTTGCGAGGGGGATACGGGCGGAGATCTTGGGTATTGCCATCATCAAGAGAACCCAATTCAATCTTCCCTTCATCAATAAGTATTTGGATGATTATCCTCAATTGTAAGCACCCATGGGTAACATGTCCTGAGTATTGGTGATAATCGCAGTACTTGCTTGGGTCCAGGCTTTCATTATGATGGAGAGGAGTATAATTCACTAGCGGGTGCACCAAACCTCCGCTTGTCAACAATTTAAGAAACTGATTCATGGGCATTCCCACTTTTCCCCAATAAGCTCTCTTTCTTCTTTTCTGGACTTTCTCAGAAGGAGGCTCAGATATTGTCGTCTCTTGCGGGGTAGGTTTCAGAGCTGGCATGAAAGACATCTGATTAACAGTCACGTATGAAGTTGGTCCTGAAGGTTGCTCATGAGAGGGTGACAAGTTGAACCCGTACGCATTCATTGGTGATTGTGGGAAACATCCTTGTGGGAGAGCTTGGTCGGGGTGGAATTTCAGTGAACTGTTCTGATTGAAGAAATGGTATACCACCTGGGAATTTGGTTGGTATTGGCTTTTCAAATCGGGTTGCTTATGGATATTGAAACTCTCAGGGGTTGATTGTTTATACTCGATCTGGGTTTGAGCCATCTGGGGTGTTGGGAAAAGAATCTCACCCTGCCCGTCTCCATTCATCTCTTTCATTGCGTTTCTAGCCCCGCAATCAACACTACCGGCCTTGACAATCTTCCTCGTATGATCCATCTTCATGACGAACCACCGTAACTCCCCTGGGAGGTGCATCGCTTCAACAAATCTGGAATGAGTCTCTTCCTCTCGAGCTTTGGCAACCTGGGCAAGCAATTGGGCTTTGCATTCCCGAATCATGGCAAATTTTTCAAGGGCGGCTCGCAATTCCGTTATCGACAAATCATTCATATCCAACTCGACCAAGTAAAAGGGATTCCAGACCGAGCGGTGACACATCTTTTGCACCGTACATCCTCGAGCGGAGAATAAACAGAACTTTGGAGAGAACCCTCGCAAATATTTGGAAATGCGGACTGATTAATCACCCTCCTTGTAACAGAGCACGCACCCAAACTTGTCGCTTCTCCTTACTACAAAAGGATTGGTTATAAGGCATCGAAGGGAGAATTTGAGGAACGGGGGAGGAAAAGAGGATGGGACAAGCTCGCACAAGCACAAATTTATTTATGTTCCAGTATAAATCAGTATTTTAAATCCTAAATACAGTTGGAAAAGGACAAGCCTTTATTCATGCTAACTATGCCTCGGGGAACCTAATGACGCAACGTTCGAATTACATCAAATACTTTGTTTTGAAACGTATAGTAGGTAATGATACCTAACCAAACCCTAACATCTTTATGGAACGAAAAGGTTTGTCCAAATTTCTAAGGAAATTTGGGCAGCATAACGGGTCTTTTCGAAGAATTTCGAAGAAAAATCCGGCATGACCTCTCATCGGTACATGTTGGCAATGCGGCATGATCTCTCGTTTAGAACACGCCACGGGAGTGACATGTCCCCACGTGAAATCATGTTGCATTTGGCAACATGTCCACAAGGTGTGAGGTTTTGGGAGAAGGTATAAGGACCTATACTACTTTTCAAAAACAATTCATTTTGTTGTAATTAAAACATTATATCGAAAATCAACCGTGGGTAAGGTTTAGTGTGGTGCCACCTATAACGCACTAGGGGTTTAGGTTTGATTTCAGGCGCTCAAGCGTAGGCGAATTTCATGGCCGTCCGCGATGCCGTCAATCGCACCCGAGGGTTCTAAATCTAAGTGATGTAGTGTGCGGATGACTATATTCCTTTATTTACAAAAAAGAGATTTTTTTTATTTTTATTTATTTTTTTTAGAAAGGAAAAAAAAACAACACACACCCTCACACAGGATAAACAGGGAACAACAATCAACTGAGTCCTGCTTGATCCAAGGGACTGCCCTCAAACCAGTCTTACGATGTTATGTTCACTGCCACCTTTTGTCGCGTGACACAGACAACCAGAGACAAAGGTGTCGCACGACCTGGATGGTCACCGAACCAAGAACTCTTCAATCATCAAATCAGCCCCTGTTTTTACCATAGCCGCAGCAACACACAAGTACTAATGCACAAGAAAGAATGGCCACAAGCACAAAGGGCTCACAAGTTCCATAATCAACAAGATGTATGAATCACAAATGATTATCAAATAATGCACACAAAATGGATGTATTGGATGCTTTGACTAAACAAAAGCTTGACTCCACTCAACACTTGAAAACAAGTTTTCAAGTGACATCCCCAAATGAGTCGCCACCGAATGTGCGCTCGCCCGAAATTGGTTTCCGGTTTAAATGAAAAGAAGGAGTCGCCACGCCGTTTTAAGAGGAAACATTGAAAACCTTTATTTAGAGAGAAAACATGAGTTCGGGGGTCAGGTTACGTGTTGGGAAGAACCGAGAGTTCACCCAACACGCCTCGTCCATAGACGAGTCTTTCAATCAAACACATCCAAGTAAATCCAAAGTGTGTGCAAATATTGATAATAAACAAAGTGTGATAAAAATGCATCTTATTAATTATGGAACGAGAAATTACATATTGTGAGCCCATTATTTAGGGAGGCCACATCCCCGATACAAACAATCTAAAACAGATTACAAGGAAAAGAGTCAGCTCGCAGATGGGTCATGCTGTGTCGCATGACACATCGCACCGATGACCGCATACGTGTCGCGTGACACGGGGATCACTTGGAGACGAAGGTGTCGCGTGACACATATGAGCCATCTCGAAACTTAACAAGATGAACTCGAAATCAACGAAGCTATACAGATCTAATCAATTAGCCGAATTACGAATGGAAAACATAAACAACACTAAATCGACCCCAGGAGTGTGGATATGGGTAGATCCACACCCCTTGGGGTTCAAACACCAAATTCAATCAAATGATCAATCAATATAAGCTCAATTGCACAATCTATGCAAGTTAAACGAGAGAGATTGCGATTGGGATTCAAGAATCCGGATAGCTAGGATCCGATTACCGAATCCAAACAAAATAGAACTATAAAATTGCAAGGAATTAAATGAGAGAGAGAGAGAGAGAGAGAGATTAAGTTTAGGGAATTGTTACCCTTGTTGCTTCCACGAATTCTATATCCAAGTCGAGATATAGAACCCTTCAATTCTTCACCTCGATCCGAAGGATTAAGGCAAGGGGTTCAATTGGTGTGGCTTGAGAATTGGGTTTGGATGAGAGGAATTAGTAGGTTGGAAGGTAGGAGAGAGAGAGGTTTGTGTTTGGGAGGTTCGTTACGCCGCAAATCCCGCAGAGTAACGGCAGGCTAAAGTTGGGATCCATTTCAATGAGAGGGGAGGGTCTTATTTATAGAGGCTGGGTTAGGTGCCTTAGTATGTCGCACGACCTTACGCGTCCTCTTTCCATGCCTCAAGCCGTCGCGTGACACAAGGTGGCTCAACCGCTTTTGGCGCCAAAAACCAGTTTCTGGAACATTCCGGGAAAATACCCAAAAGGTCCAACAGGTTTTATTCCCAAGGGGTCCTTTGGCATGAATGATGTACCAAAAGGTACTTCCTTCGCGGGAAACTCATGGAACGTTTCCGGAAGTCTCGGGATAGGCCGAGAATTTACCAAAACGCCCCTTAATGCAGTTTTATTATATTAAAATGCATCGAAAAGGTTGCGAATTGGATTGGCGTACTTACACCATCCGATTTGACAAAATTTCCAGTTAAATTCCAACGTAGACAGTTCCCATTGAATGTTTGCTTCGCTATGACTATAAATAAGAGTCAGGGACAGTCTCTTTCTCATGTAGGGCTTTACCTTCCTCGACCTGTATTCAGTCACGGGCAGTTGTATGTAGCAATCTCGAGAGTTACAAGCAAAAAGGGTCTCAAAGTTCTGATTTGTGAAAAGGACGGTCAAACGAGCGATGTGACCACTAATGTGGTCTATAAAGAAGTTTTTCACAAATTATGAGGTAATTCTAATTTTATAAATATTTATACTTGCAATAATTCATTTAATAGACTTAACTTTAATGCGTGTATTGGTTTGTAGGTATCAGATTCAAATTAATGTGGTTGCTGCTAAATGGGTTGTCACTTTTTGTCACCCTAATAATGGAGAGGTATGGTTTTCTGAATATCCCATATTAATATAACTTATGCCTTCCTTTTATTGACCCTCATGATTTTTGTCTGCTAATGCGATTCTTTCAGATATATAATTTTAGAAGAGCTAGGAGATGGAACTTGTGGTACTGTATATAAAGCCATAAATGTAGAAACATCTGAAATTGTGACACTCTTACTCCAGCAAATTATTTTTGGTTGTTTATTATCTTAAATGGCTGATCGTCTTTCTTTGTATGTAATACTCCCTCCGTCCCAAAATGATCTTCTCATTTGCCACTCGTCATTGTCCCAAAAAGTTCTTCACATATCTACATTTTAGGCTTAAACAAAGCATGGTTAGTGAAACAAGTGTTTATATCCTTAAAAATTTGGAATAGTCAAACTTGAAGATCATTTTGGGACGGAGGGAGTTTAAAAATTTGTAATTGCAGTAGTACTTTATCTCTCTCCCTATCCAAGTGTAATATAACCTGTATATGGATGTCTATGAACTTTAAGATTGCGGCTTTACTTTTTTCCTAAACTTATTAGTTAGTATACCTATTTCTGAAACCCCAAAAAAAAAAAAAAAAAAAAAACCTTCTCACGAACTGAATTTACCCAAAAATTGATGGGGAAAACAAAATAATAAAATAAACCCCAACAATTTATTCTTAATTCCCGTTCGTAAAATGAAATGGGTTGTTTGTTATGGGACGGAGGGAGTATCTGATTTGTTACGTTAATGAAGTCATGCTTCACCGTAAGAGGGCTCCTCAAGTGTCCCATGATCGACAAACATGTCGGAACAGTAGAAAGTAAATAAGGGAAAAGCATGGTGTAGACATTGAGAACCTGCCTGTCAATGGTCTTGGATGGAGTCCAAGAAAACACTGCATTTTCCAGCTACTTCAATCACATAATATTTCATTAGAGAATAGCGTACCTTGATTAGTCTCACCTTCTTCTCATTAGACAGGAATTCTGTAGTGTTCAGACGTACAGGTCTCAAGTTTGAGTCAACAAGGGGGAATATGATAACATATGTAGATCCCCTGTTCAGAAAGAAGAAAAAATAATTAGTCTAACTTAATGATGAAAAAATACGCCTGATAATTATGATAAAGTAAATCAAGTATCCTTACCCACTCAAAGAGTTAAGCCTTGGTGCTAGAAAATTTAAAATATTTTGTTTTTGAAAGAGCAGTTTGTTTGTAGAACTTATCATAAATTCCCCTATAAAATGCCAAATGTATTCAATCTCTCAACTTTGTCACTACAAGAAAACTGTCATTTAGCGACGGATTTTAGCGACGGACACAAATCCGTCGCTAATAGCGACGGATTAGCGAGGGAAGACGGATTTAACGACGGATTTAACGACGGACACTATTCCCTCACTATTTCGTCGGAAAATTGGCGCCAAAAAATTGCGCCTCTTTTTACCGACGGATTAACGAGGGATTGCAATTTTTTTATCGACGGATGTATTTCGTCGCTATAGAATTAAAAAAATAAAAAAATATTATTTTATTGTCATTTAGCGACGGATTAACGACGGAATTTTGAAAATAATATAACGACGGATAACTTCCGTCGCTATATAAAGTAAAAAATAAATAAATATTATTTCTTATTCATTACCGACGGATTAGCGAGGGAATATCGAGGGATTTGAAAAAATTTTTACCGACGGATGCATTTCGTCGCTATATAATTAGAAAAATAAAAAATATTATTTCAATTTCTTTTAGCGACGGATTAACGAGGGATTACCGACGAAATTTTTTTTTTTTTTTTTAAATTATACAATTTAATGGATGTTTATTAATACATAATTGTTAAGTTTACCTCAAATGTAAATGATGTAAGGCCAAATATGATAAAATTATAAAAAATATATATTTTTAAATAAAAATTCTTTACTTTTTTTTTTAAAAAAAATCACTACTAACAAACATCTCAAATATATTACTAAGCCATAAAAAAATTAAAAAAATTACATGCTATTGTCCGTCACTCTTTTTTTCTTTTATATACTTATTTTTTTAAAATTAAATCTTAACTTTTTTTATGTAACATTTAAAAAAAAATCAGTACTTAACAACAAAAAAAAATCACTACTTAACAACTTCTCAAGTAATTTTTTTTATCCAATTTTTTTTTAAAGAAATCAAAAAAAGTATATGCTATTGTCCGTCTCTCTTTTTTATTTTATAAACTTTCATTTAAAAAAATGAAACATAACTTTTTTATTATTTAATTGTAATTTATATTTTTAAAATGAATATATATCTTTTGAAGAGTGAATATCAAATATTAATCTTATAAAGTATAAAATTATTTGAATTCATATTTTATTTGGAATATAGTGTATAGGGTATATGAATGGTATATTGTATATGGTATAGGGCATAGGGTATAGGGTGAACCTTATAGGATATAGGGTATAGGGTATACCCTATAGGGTATAGGGCATAGGGTATATGGTATAGGGTATACCCTGTATCCTATAGGGTATAGGGTATATACCCTATAGGGTATACCCTATAGGGTATAGGGTATAGGACCCTATGCCCTATACCCTATAGGGTATACCCTATAGGGTATACCCTATACCCTATAGGATATACCCTATACCCTATAGGGTATACCCTATAGGATATACCCTATAGGGTATAGGGTATAGGGTATAGGGTTAGGGTATAGGGTATACCCTATAGGGTATAAGGCATAGGATATATGGTATAGGGTATAGGGTATACCCTATACGGTATAAGGTATAGGGTATACCCTATACGGTATAAGGTATAGGGTATACCTTATAGGGTATAGGGTATAGGGTATAGGGCATAGGGTATATGGTATAGGGTATACCTTATAGGGTATAGGGCATAGGGTATATGGTATAAGGTATACCCTATATGGTATAGGGTATAGGGTATACCCTATAAGGTATACCTTATAGGGTATAGGGTATAAGGTATAGGACATAGGGTATATGATATAGGGTATACCCTATAGGGTATAGGGTATACCCTATAGGGTATAGGGTATAAGGTATAGGACATAGGGTATATGATATAGGGTATACCCTATAGGGTATATGGCATAGGGTATACCCTATGCCATATACCCTCTACCCTATACCCTATAGGGTATATCCTATACCCTATACCCTATATCCTATAGCGACAAAAATTAGCATATACCCTATTATTAATATTACTTTTAAAGAAATAAATTATATAATATTAAAATATTTACTAATATTTTTTAAAGAAATAAATTATATAATATAAAAATATTTACTTTTTTGATATTATGTATTATTACTAGTTATTATTAATATTATTATTAAGCATAATTATTAATTATATAATAATAATTATTAATATATTCAATTATTTAATTGAATAATTAACAATAGCATCATTATTAGTATTATTATTAAGTTTTATTACTAATATTTTTTAAAGAAATAATAGTATATAATATAAAAATATTTACTTTTTTGATATTATGTATTATTACTAGTTATTATTAATATTATTATTAAGTATTATTATTAATTATATAATAATAATTATTAATATATTCAATTACTTAATTGAATAATTAACAATAGCATCATTATTAGTATTATTATTAAGTATCATTACTAATATTTTTTAAAGAAATAATAGTATATAATATAAAAATATTTACTTTTTTGATATTATGTATTATTACTAGTTATTATTAATATTATTATTATGTATTATTATTAATTATATAATAATAATTATTAATATATTCATTTATTTAATTGAATAATTAACAATAGCATCATTATTAGTATTATTATTAAGTTTTATTACTAATATTTTTTAAAGAAATAATAGTATATAATATAAAAATATTTACTTTTTTGATATTATGTATTATTACTAGTTATTATTAATATTATTATTAAATATTATTATTAATTATATAATAATTATTATTAATATATTCAATTATTTAATTGAATAATTAACAATAGCATCATTATTAGTATTATTATTAAGTATCATTACTAATATTTTTTAAAGAAATAATAGTATATAATATAAAAATATTTACTTTTTTGATATTATGTATTATTACTAGTTATTATTAATATTATTATTAAGTATTATTATTAATTATATAATAATAATTATTAATATATTCAATTATTTAATTGAATAATTAACAATAGCATCATTATTAGTATTATTATTAAGTATTATTACTAATATTTTTTAAAGAAATAAATTATATAATATAAAAATTTTTACTTTTTTGATATTATGTATTATTACTAGTTATTATTAATATTATTATTAAATATTATTATTAACTATATAATAATTATTATTAATATATTCAATTATTTAATTGAATAATTAACAATAGCATCATTATTAGTATTATTATTAAGTATCATTACTAATATTTTTTAAAGAAATAATAGTATATAATATAAAAATATTTACTTTTTTGATATTATGTATTATTACTAGTTATTATTAATATTATTATTAAGTATTATTATTAATTATATAATAATAATTATTAATATATTCAATTATTTAATTGAATAATTAACAATAGCATCATTATTAGTATTATTATTAAGTATTATTACTAATATTTTTTAAAGAAATAAATTATATAATATAAAAATTTTTACTTTTTTGATATTATGTATTATTACTAGTTATTATTAATATTATTATTAAATATTATTATTAGTTATATAATAATAATTTTTAATATATTCAATTATTTAATTGAATAATTAACAATAGCATCATTATTAGTATTATTATTAAGTATTATTACTGATATTTTTTAAAGAAATAATAGTATATAATATAAAAATATTTACTTTTTTGATATTATGTATTATTACTAGTTATTATTAATATTATTATTAAGTATTATTATTAATTATATAATAATAATTATTAATATATTCAATTATTTAATTGAATAATTAACAATAGCATCATTATTAGTATTATTATTAAGTATTATTACTAATATTTTTTAAAGAAATAAATTATATAATATAAAAATATTTACTTTTTTGATATTATGTATTATTACTAGTTATTATTAATATTATTATTAAATATTATTATTAGTTATACAATAATAATTATTAATATATTCAATTATTTAATTGAATAATTAACAATAGCATCATTATTAGTATTATTATTAAGTATTATTACTAATATTTTTTAAAGAAATAAAAGTATATAATATAAAAACATTTACTTTTTTGATATTATTTATTATTACTAGTATTATTATCAAGTATTTTTTTTATCAAGATCTTAAATATTTTTTATTATCTAATATTATTTATATTTTGAATTATTTCTATTTACTATCATTTCTTTTAAAAAAAACTTAAATAATAGTTTTTTATATAATAATTAATGAGTATAATAATTAATATTATTATTTTTCTTTTATATTCACATGAAACACATATATTCACATAAATCACTAGTCAATCTAAATCTTAACCATTAAATACATCACAAACAATTAAATCCAATAGTCCAAATTTCATTTAACAAAGCACAACACATTTTTATTTGATTGGCTTACAAATGTTCACATGGATTGAGCCCCCAACACAATCTAAACCATTAACTCATATACATCCAATGATCCAAAATCATCCCAACAAAACCCTCACATTTTCTTTCTTCCTTCCTTATTTTACTAACTCACTCATCTCTCTCTCTCTCTCTCTCTCTCTCTCTCTCTCTCTCTAAAATCGGTTGGTTCTCTCTCCCCACTTCCCAATCTCCATCTACCGCCCCCTCCCATTCCGATAACCAACCACCCATCTCGTCCAAATAGACCCTCATCATCTTCAGCTTCAGCTTCAAGTTCTTCATCTGATGAAGACGACACCGAGTCTAACTCGGCCAGCCGGTTGGTTCTCTCTCCCTACTTCCCAATCTCCATCTACCGCCCCCTCCCATTCCGGTAACCAACCACCCATCTCGTCCAAACAGACCCTCATCATCTTCAGCTTCAAGTTCTTCATCTGATGAAGACGACACCGAGTCTAACTCGGCCAGCGACTCACTGGGTTGCTCTGTTTTTGGTGGAACATAAAGATTCAACATATGAGATCTCATATGTCCACCCAATGCTTTCCCATTCACAAAATTCTTGAAACAAATCTTACATCTATGACTCTCCATTAATTCCCTCAACTCAACTATGTGTTCTAAAGTGTGTTTCTAGTGTGTGTTTGATCTGATAACTGTTTCACTCTTTGTGTTTGTGTGTGTTTTCAAGAAGTATAAAGGGAATGGAAACTAAAAAGGAGTAGGTGACAAGCATTGCTCCACCAAGAGATATATACAAATTTAAACAGGAAAAGAAAAATTGGATTTTTTTGAGATGGGATGAAATGAAAATGAAGAAAGAAATTTTGGATTTTGGAGTAATTTTTGGCTTTAAAAACGCCAAAAGGCAATAAATAAAAACTGTAATATATATATATATATATATATATAATTTTTTTTAATAAAAAATTATCAAATTAGCGACGAAAATATCCGTCGGTAATTTGGTATATCAAAAATAAAAAATATTGAAAAAAGAAAATTTAAAAAAATTAATAAAATTGTGAAAATATGTAATAAATTTTAGCGACGGATTTTAAACAATAACGACGGATTATTCCATCGCAAAATATCATAATTCGTCGTCACATCCATGTTATTAGCGACGATTTGGAATCAATTAGCGAGGGATTGGTCCCTCACTAAATTACCGACGGACATAAAATTTCGTCGTTAAACATTAGCGACGAGGGTTTTAGCGAGGGAAAAAATCTGTCGCTAATCCGTCGCTAAATCGTTTTAGCGACGGAAATTTGACTTTTAGCGACGGATTTTTCCGTCGCTAAAAGCTGTTTTTCTTGTAGTGTGTGTTAAAAAAATCTTCTGTGTAATGCTTCTCATCACTATTTCTTTACATCACAGGGAATTTTCTCTCGACAGTAGAGGACGTTGCTAACTCAATTTGGGACGAAAGAGTATGAATTATAATTTATCATTGTGTCCATGAAGTCTTAATGGATGTTTCACTTTCATTTTAACTCTAAGGGTTTCAAATATCTTATTTTTTCCCTTTCTTTTCTTATTTTTTGTGTGTGGCTGTGACCTGTGGGGGTGAATAGAATGGAATGATATGCACATATATCATATTTACATTGTTTAAGAGAATGCTTCATGTATGTATGGTGTTTTACATGGAGTTCTTGGATTACATGAAAAGATAGTGGACAGTGTGTATTGGAATAAGTTGTGTTATAAGAAAACAACGTTCATTGTCAAGCTCATCCTCATCTTGATGTTAACATCATCGTTGGACTTTATATAGCAATGTAGATCATGGGGGGTTTATTAATGAAAAATGTCAAATTTGAAGATTATTTAGGGACGGAGTTAGTATTTTTTTTTTTTACTTAGCATTACTATGCTCCCGTCGAATCTCGACAGGTTACTCACTAGTTAATATTTATTATAGTGTAACGGCAAGAAAATAAGACCAGTGATTATATTTTATTAAATATTTCTTCTTTTATTAAAATTATTTCTTTAAAAATTATTATATATATTGATTTGGAAAAATTTGTACGTAGTGTACAGAGATTTATTCAAGGGCAATTGTGTCAATTTGTTGATTAAAGCTTCAAATATTTAATGAATATAGTGAAAATTTTGTAGTGACATAGTTTCTCCCTTAAATTAAAGAGAAATATCGTTCTAAAATGTTAATTTATAATTCAATAAGGTAAGTATTTCAAAAAAAAATTATGTCACGATCATAATTAATTAAACTTAAAATTAGTAATTGTTGTGGATTAGTGAAAGTTTTAGTGTATATAGTGTCTTTCTAAAATTATTGTTAACATCTCAAAATGTCAAAGGATAATGATGTCAATTTAAGTGTGCAGTGGATAAGTAAAAATATAGTTTCAATAGCCTTTGCATATTTCATTTGTTATCAAATTTTGGCTGGTCAACATTCAATTAAGAGATTATGTTACGATATTATACTCCCTTTGTGCTAAAGTGGATGACATATTAAAATTTTAATTTTTAATAAAAAAGAAAATTCTTAAATACTCCCTCCGTCCCACGTGATTGCAAACTAACTTTTTGGGTGTGGGAATTAAGGAAAAGTGATGTAAAAAAGAGAAAAAGTTAAATGATGTGAGTATGAAAAATTAAATAGGAGAGATAATGAGTGGGAGGAATAGTGAGAAGAGAGAATATTGTGAGTGTAAAAGTGAAGTAGAAGAGAGAATGAGTGGGTGGAATAGTGAATATTCTTTGTCATTTTGAGAAATTTGCATTCACGTGAGACGGATCAAAATAGAAATAAGTTTGCATTCACGTGGGACGGAGGAAGTATTCTTTTTAGTTGCCGGTCACTTTCAAACTTTTAGTTTTCAAAAGAATACAAAGAAATATGATTTTTTTTAAATAAATTATTCATGGACGGTTTTTTTTAAAGAAAATGTTTTTAAAAAATATTTATTTTGGGACAAAATCGATCATTCAATTTGCGAAAGAGAAAATAAATAATAGTGGTTAGCCGTAGGTGATATCTATATATAATATTAAAGCAGAAGAATTCCCAAGCTCCTCGTCGCGCCATGTGTCAAATGCTGATTCGCCAATATTTTGCAATTCAGTCCTTAATATTCTTTTATTTAAGCCATTTTTTTGCATTTTGGCCCATAAAATTATACCATTTTCGTCAATTCACATTTTTGGTCCATAAAAATAATTCATTTGTGTTTTAGTCCTTTTAATTTATTTGTGTTTTAGTCCTTTTATTCATCAATAATAATAAACCAAAATTCATCCATAAAAATCATTCATGGAAGGAAAAATCATGCCTCCACTATCAAAATTAATTTTATGTTCAAGAAATGCCTAAAATCCATTTCATTCCCCAGCCACCACCGTCACCCTCTTTCCTCTCCCCTCTCCAACCTCACTCCCTCCCCTACTTTCGTTTTCGCGCCCTCCGCCCAAAATCTGCAACTGTCTCTCCTCTTCTATGCCCACCCATGTCCGTCGCTCACCAGATTCAAGATCGCCGGAACCTCCATTATTTTCGGCGAATATCAATCTCGCCGGAACCTCCATTATTTCTGTGAAACTGTGTTGTTCAAGCTTTTGCGATTTCAATTTTGGATTTAAGTTTATCCATTTATTTAAATTTTGGAATTTAAAATTTTGAATATGGGTTTTGAATTGGATTTTTTAATGTGGGTTTTGAAATGGAATTGAGATTTGTTTTGATTAAATTGGGATGAAATTTGAAATGAGATTTCTTCATTTGCTTATTGTTGGTGATGAAATTTGTGGTAGCGGCAGTGGTGGTGATGGGGTGGCGGTGGTGTTGGTTATGTAAGACAGAGATGGAAAATGTGTTGGGTGGGGGATGAATCTAGGAATATATATGAAAGGCATATAATACATGAAGATGGGTTGGATTTTTTTCTTTCCTTTAATTTTTTTATATAATATTAAACTCATCATGTGATAATACATTTTATTTAAAAGAATTTGTTTTACCCATTTTAAAATAATTAAGATTATGAAAATTATTTAATATAAAATAATATATTATGATAATGGTTAAGTCTTAGTTTAATTTTGTTATTTTATTTTCCTTCAACAAATAAGTATTAACAGCTAATTTGAAATTTAAATTTAAATTTGGCTTATGCAACTCATACTCAGTTAAGGAAAGAATGGAAATATTAACAACTAATTTGAAATTTAAATTTGGCAATATTAAATGAAATAATTCACATTTTTGGTCCATAAATAACAATCATTTGTGTTTTAGTCCTTTTAATTCATTTGTTTTCATTTATTTAAATGAAATTAATTATTAATTAAACTTATACATTAAAATAAATCCAATAAGTTTATTTAAATGAAATAATTCACATTTTTGGTCCACAAAAATCATTCATTTGTGTTTTAGTCCTTTTAATTTATTTGTGTTTTAGTTGTTGTCTATACAAAATCATTTGTAGCTTAGTCCTTTAAGGGTTTAAATAACTGCAAAAAAATGTGGTACACCCTATGCTAACAATGGCCCAACTCCCAGGTATTTGTTGATCTATTTTTTTTAAATTTATTATTATTTATATTTTAAATATTAAGATTTTGACTCATAATAGCATTTTTATCTTCTTAGATTCAAAATTAAGATTAACATCACGGATGTGAATGAAGTTGCTACACATTTTGTGTTGTTTGATAGCACTGCTTCTCATTTGCTTAAGAAATCTGCTTTTGAAGTCCTTGCAGAAGTTTTAGAGGTGCGTAATTAGTTGATCTTATGACAATAATCATTATCCTATGTTTCCTAATTAAGATATTCTTAATGTATGATGACCAGTCCGATCAATTGCCCCCCTCTTTTGGGGATTTGATTGGAAGGCAATGCCTGTTTAAAGTGGCAATCGATCAAAGAACCAAGGATACTTCCGATGAGAATCAAATCTTTACTGTGAAGAAATTAACCGAGGATGCCAATATCATCACTCAGTTTATATCACTTACTAATTCTGATGTAAGTTCAAAACCACGTTACATTCTCAAATCATGAATTGTTATGGAATATATCTGTCATTTTTTCATATTTCGGGAGGTTGCTTCTAAGCTAAACTTAGATGATGAAAATATCTCTATTTGAATGATAATGCTGGTGTAAGTCAATAAACATATAATTATTTAATAATTTAATAATTAATTATTAAAGTTTTCATGTAATTTAATTTTGTTATTTTGGTTTTTCCTTATGTAGGATAAGCCCTTGGAATCAATGGGGGAAAGTTCTTCAACAACGGTTTATAATGACATTACTCCTCAGAAGCGTTCGCTAGACATTATTTCCATTGATGAGGAGGTACAGCTATCCGTGACTAAGGAAATCAAGAAAATAAAACAAGATAAATTGGACAAGTAGTAATGAAGGAATCTAACGCTTTTTATTTTAGACAATCAATTTAGTTTTTTCAAATAAGTATGATGTTGGGGTTAAATACTCCTAAACAATCTTTGGTATTTTTCCCAGCGTGACATTATTGTGCGCATAGTGATGTTGATGGGTAACAAATATTTTCTTTGGCATTTTGTTAATTCATTTAGTACTTTGGGATTTATTATTAATACTCTGATTAAAACTATCTAAGTTTATTTTTTTTCATTTGGTACTTTGTGATGTATGATTAATAATAGGATAAAAACTATCAATACACGATATAACTAGGCAAAGCCATCGATTACGGATATAGGAGCGGATGTAGCAACGATTATGTGAATACCATTATACATGAAGTGAAGGGGACATGGAAGTACTTAGCAAATACAATTTTAGATTCTAAAGTGGCAAGAAACAGGTGAATGATGAACAAAATCACCAATTTCTTGGATTTTCTTTTCAATTATACTTCAAAGTTGCAGGCCTGCAAAGAGCACATCTGTAAAGAGTGGGCTTCCCGGATGGAAGCGAGACGAATGAAGCAGTAATCTCTTAAAAGACATACATACCAGTAGCAAGTTATTTTTGCCATCACATGAAAGTAAACCAACGACTCCAAAGCTGTGAACCCACATATATTCAGATAAAAATAAAGGTGAAAGTCAATTGCAGCTAAACCATTTTGGTGAACATGCAACATATAGAAAATTCACTCCTTTCCTTCCAAGCTCCAATAATCCACTATAGACAGACTGCACATGCATATTATTGGGAAGAAACTATGTGACAGACAGAGTTATATTAATTTTGAAGTTGTGGAAGGTTCTCACATTCAAATGACCATGCTATCACTGAAGAAGAAGAAGAAGATATATACTTGTGGATGGGCATGTCTACTGACAACCTCCAACCCCATCTGATTCTGGATATAGGAGCAGTTGTAGCAACGAAAATTTATGTGAATACCAATTATACATGAAGTGAAGGGGACATGAAAGTACTTAGCAAATACAATTTCAGATTCTAAAGTGGCAAGAAACAGGGTGAATGATGAACAAAATCACCAATTTACTAGATTTTCTTTTCAATTTATGAATGATGAACAAAATTCCAATGGGTATTTAACAAACAACACAAGATCTGATTTTTACATAGAGAAAACTCAATCAGTGAATTACCTAATGACCACAGCTGTTGTAACTTAATTAACTCAACTTGGTCTTTGGCCAATTTACTTGGAACTACATAAATTTATTTATTTATATTTTTAGTTATTCAGAATCCACAAAAGTCATGGCAAGAAAATTATATCCACACACACACACACACACACACACACACACACACACACACGGAGGATTTTACGTTAAGAACTAACCCGAGGAGTGAACAAAAAGTGGACTGATAAGCCCAGGGGTTATATGGAGGGGCATGAACCATTGACCTGAAAAGGGCGCATCAACTCTTCTGGCAAGACAATCTTTCTGTCGAACTCAAAACACATAAAAAGTCCATCAAGAATCGGTGTATCACAACCATTGTAGGGTCATTTCATACTTGAGAAAAGAGAATGGAAATTGAGAAGCGCTCTATAGAGCAAAGGAACATTGACAAGAAGGCGGGGTTTCAAAGCTTCCTACAAACACATAATCTAACAAAGTTAAATAAAAGACGAATTCGGATCGATTCCAATAATAGCTTAATTAGTAAGCTTTAATATTATTTCTCCAAAAGAAAGTGGAATGAAGAGCACATAACATGCTTGCCTTAAACAATTAAGAGTATATGGAACAGAGAGAGTATACCTCTAGCCATATTGTTTTCGTTTGATTTCACATCTGAAATTTCTTATATAAATGCACATTCAGATTTTTTTGAGGCATCTCTTTTGACATAATAATAAAAAAAAGATAGACAAAAGCATGTTTTTTATTACTACACCAGATATAAATGCACTTTCAGATTTTTTTGAGTCATCATTTTTCCAATAATCCTGGTAAGACATAAGCCATATTAATGGCCGAATTTATGGAAAAATATGAGTCATGCCTTGCCTTGGGTTGTGGCCAATGTTGGCTAGCCTTGGCCTTGGCTGGCCGTGGCTTAGGCTGGTCTTGGACTTGGCCGGGCTTTGCTTGCCTTGGCCAACGCTGGCCTTGCCCCATTTTATCTCGGCCCATTATGTATATAGTTAAAAAAAAAAAGAAGAAGGAAGTAACGCAAACACAGCCAACGTCAAGGGCAAAATCAATCGACGCAAATTACTTTGAAATTGTGGAGAACGGGTAATTGATTTAAGAGAGGTTATAGCAACGATAACAAATTAAAATTATTCTATTAAATTCGATTCGAAAACGCCGGAATACCTCTTAATCCGGCTCAATCACCGCCGACGCCTAGCCAAACAAACCCGCCTCGAAGCTCTGTTCCAACTTCCAATCCCAATCGGTAACGACAATCGACCGATCCCAGTCCCGCTTGGAAAGGCTTTGGTTCCGCCGTTCGCCCGTTGTTCCCGTTCCTATCCGGTTGCTGGCGACTTCGCTTGATTGAAATAGTTGAATGGTTCTTCCCTCCCTCGGCTAATATGAGAATCTGAGATATACAGAAATAAAGTAAAGGTAAAGATTAAAAGTTAAAGTTTTAATTTTATTATTTTAGTTAAAGGTTTATTTTTATGCTTTTACTTAAAGATTTAATTTTATTATTTTGATTTTAGATGAAATATATTGACTTCATATTTGATTTAGTTATTAATCTCATTATTTTGTTGTTGTTGTTGTTGTTGTTTTTACATAGTCAAAATAGGTGTTCTCAATCAAGAATATTTTTGTATCAATTGTTTATTGCTATGTAAACCCTTAATTTAAGGTAATACATAAGAATTAGGAAAAAATTAATTGTTTAATATTAAAGTATTGTGAGTAGAGATAACGGAGAGAAAGTGTGATAGAGAATAGTAAGTCGATAGTTGTTGTAATTAAGACACCCAAAATGAAAATTTTGTAGATTAAGATGGAGCGGAAAAAGTATATTATCAACAAAACAACTATTTTTCCACCTAAGCTCATAACATTCATTTATTTATTAAAATGAATTAATTATATATAGATTGCATTCATTAAAGTGATTTATTTCAATGTGAAGGACACTTTCAAAATTACAATTTGATAATTTATTTTATACTCCATATACATCTTAAATATACTCTCTTCGTCCCATATGAGTTGAGACTTATTTCCTTTTTCGTTCGTCTCATATGAATTGAGACTGCCCACATGGTAAAGAATCTTTATTATTCCTCTCACTCATCTCTCCCATATTTTACTTTTACACTCACAACACCAATCAACTTACTATTCCTATAATTTACAAGAATAAAAATAAAATAAAATATTACATAAATAGGGGCAAAAAAGAAAGTCACAAAATTTTGCTCACAAAATGAGGTGTCGATATTTCATTTGATACATCGATAATGGACCCGGTACACTCTAATAAAAAAACACCAATAAAATTATTATACCTATAATTTTCAAATGATATTTTAAAAAAATTACTTTTATATATTTTACATACAAGATATTATTTAATTTACCTTTACCAGTTGATTAAAACAATTATTTTATATAACCAAGAAATTAAAATTTCATTCACTTCTATTAGTATCAATAAGAATAATTATTTGAAAAGATCAAGGATATTAAAATGTAATTTAATTTTATAAGTATTATTAAAAATATTTATTTGAAAATATCAAGAAGAGTAAAATTTGAACTAAATTTTATTAGCATGATTAAAAATAATTCGTTGAAGAGACCAAACCAAAAACCATAAAAATAAGTAGTAAATAAATAGTTGCACAGTTACAATTAAAGACTAAAAGTTAGTGAGAATAATAAGGTTAAAAACTCTAAAGTCATTAGTAACTTTGAATACGTGAGATAAATTTGTGTTGGTGTGTGTTATTGGAACATCAACTTCAGTCCCATGATGGTATGGTTATGTTATTGGATTTTTTATTTTTTTTCATATGATAATTAGATGTATGTGTGTGGTTTTTTTTTTTTTTTTTTTGAGTGAAGAAGTATGTGTTGTTATAAGCAAATCTCCTATATATTTTTTTTCTCTCTTAGGTGACAAATATTTATTAGTTCTTAGTGTTAATGTAAAATGTACATATAAAAATATTTACATTAAATGACTGGAGTATATCTCTTAGTTAGCTGATCAATTTTGTTAAACGGAACACTATCATGTTTCAAGTTTAACAAATAATATTATTGTAATTTTAATATGATACTGTTAATGTATAATTATTAATCTTATTCTTTTTAAATACTTATTCATTTATAATTTATAATTAAATAATTAGCTTTATTATGACCGTCGAATTTCGACGGGTTATGAACTAGTATTAATACGAATAGCAAGAATCATTTTTTACATCAAATTTGGAACTATAAATATACATCTTTGTAGATATGAGAATTTGAATAGAAATATACAATAATACATTTCTTTTTTTATGATATAATATCTTTTAGATAACTTTTGTGTATGATATAATACATTTTAGATAACTTATTTCAAGGTAAAAATATATTATTTGTGATAACTTTTTGAATCAATTCAAACTAACTAAATATGGAAGTAAAAATTTTTGATTGATATTTTATTCGGTTTGAAGCAAACATTATTGAACATTTAAAATTAGTTAATGCTTTTAGTTTTTAATTTGATTTTAATTATTTAATTTTAATCATGGTGTCATTTCACTTGTGGTAGTTAATATTTGAGAAGAAAAGGAAGATAATGAATATAAGGACACAACCTTAATGTTTCTCTTTCAAAAAAAAAAATGTTTTAAATGATTTCTAATTTTTGATTATTTTTGTTTTGTATAAAAAAAACTCTAATATTTGTTATTATCAATTCAGTTGAAATAATATTTCAAAATTGTACAACTTTAAGAACAACTCAAAGTAACCAAACATTGAAGTAAAAGTTTAGTATTTTTATTTAGTTTGAAGCAAACATTGATGAAAATTTAATATTTATTTAATACTTTTATCTTTTAATACAATATTTCCTCTGTCCAAAAAAATTTTTTTTTTAAAAAAAAGTCCTATTTCGTTATTATGACCAACTCAATTAAAATTTAAATCATTCATGATAAAAGTATAAAGTAAATGATAAGGAAAATCATAGAATAAAGCATTATATGCTTAAACACACCCGATCAATGAAAACCAATTCAAGGTGTACTCATTGTTGTTGTTTATTGTCTTTCTTTGGAGCAACTTTCTTGATATCATCTGCCATCTCTTCCTCTAACAAAAGTATGGAGATCATTCATATTCATGAGTTTAAAAAACAACATCAAATAAATTTCACAACAGGAAAAGCTTCAAGATTTTAATTGGTAGATTGCATTTAAATGTCTTGCCATGTTCAAATCAATATGTTAAAGGAAAGAATTCATATCAAAGTTTATGAACGAATTCGAGAGAGTTTTATAAGTTGTTTTGATAGTTCCGTCGGGAAGAAAACGTGACAAAACGTGTATTTTGGACTCCAAAATACAAAGAAATCATCTTATATTTATAGGGTGGGAATACTTGGTAACCAAGTTTAGGTTTCACAAGTTTGTAAGGAGTCAATCAATTTCTGGTGAAAGATATCAGTCTAAATATTTCAGAATGAATGGAAATCCCGGATGTGAGAGAATCATGATCAAGAAAGAAATAATCTTCGAAAAGTAAAGAAAATCAACCTTACTGAGGGAGTTGTCTCATGTGAGACAACTAGTCATTTGACTATTTTGTCCATTTTTGATAATTCGTTAGTCAGTTAAGTTGAAACTAACAGAGTCAGTTAAAAATTTAGAACATGACGAAATCGCATGTCACATTTCTAAAATCAAAATGCGAGACTAGAGCAGTTTAATCATTTATAATATGTTTAGAATGGGGTATCTGCACATGTGCAAGCGTTATTGTATCACTATTGATAATAATTTTAATAAAAAAATAAGATTTTTATAAGAATAATTATATTTTATTTAAATTATAATCACATTGATCATTAATTTCACTTGTGCTCGATCTTGTCTCTTACATATACTACTACATTAGTACCCAAAAAATATTTGAACGGAATAAATGTGACGGGCTAGGCCCAACGAGCAAGCCCAGTTATCTACATGTTATTGCCACCACATTCTCAGTGGGCTAGGTCCAATTATTATCAGGCCTATGGCCCATCAGCGAGATCAGTCGACCTAGCTCATTGTCCGACCTCAAATGGTCCCGACCTAGCTTGGTCCGACATTACGATCCAGATACTATTCGGGTATGGTCCGACCCTATCCATCAGACAGGTCGACCTAAACCCAGAAGGCGACCTCGACCTAGCATAGTATGTAACGACCTACAAAGTCCAGGCGTGAATACAACTCTTTCCATAACGGACTCCCTACAAATCAGGAGTTATTCATGGACAAGATCTCTTATGCGTATCTGATCCGAGATTATAGGGATTTAATGCAATCCTACCACAATTATATCTCTCATCAACAACTATAAATACATATCAATATCAACCGTTCCAAGGTAATTGTTTTTTGTTATTTTGAATACATTTGTTCAATATAATATTTAGCTCTCAAAAACTCCATACTTACTCTCATGCCCGAGGGTCTTCGCCGGATACCATTCCGGCTAGTCGTGGGTTCTGTTTTCAGGTCAAAAGTCAGGAGATTGATCTTGTAGCTGGACGGAGATTGATTACGGCACGATTCTTGCAGCATCAGTTTGGTTCCATTGCCGAGAATTGCGCTTTTTGACCTTGAAATTTCTTACAACCCATCATCATGGTGACTTCTGATGGTCATGTTTCAGAAGCCTCGAACGAACACAACGAAGGAAACGCCGGGCCCAACACGAACGCCGGTGCTGGAAATCGCAATGCTAACATGCCTCATCCTCCTCCCCCGTTGCGTCCGCACGAGAGGGCGACACATTCGAACAGTGTTGCTGATGGTAGAGGCCTGCTAGATAACAGGAGGGAGAAGAGACCTATGGCCGAACAAGGAGATCAGCCCCCTCCAAAACATCAGCAAGCAGGGAGAATGGCTGCAGACGACAGACCAGGTCCCTCAACCAATCCCCTCGGTAGGAAGGAGATGATGATGGAGCGAGCTAGACTTTTGGCAGAGTTGTTAGATATGCCAGACTCTCCCGACCAAGATGATAGAAGGTCAGAAAGGGCAGCCCCCACATAGGTCTCTCACAGGCAGCCCGACGGAAGTGCTAGGCAAAGCGAGAGTACCAGACAGAATGGCGAGCGACAGATCGTACCTCACATTCGCACCCACATACCGGTTCCACCTGACGACTTGCGAAGTCATCTCAATACGAATAGGGAACATGAAGCTGAGTCGGAGTTGAGGCGACAGAGGGAGGCTGAAAGGAATAGGCACAGGTTGCCTGCTAGAACAGAGAGATCGCAGTCTCACCGCGAGAGAAATGGGCGCAGGTCGCCAATCAGATCAGCTAGATCGCACTCTCATCGGGATAGGAATGGGCGCAGGTCGCCAGTCAGGGAAGATAGGCACAGATCGCCAGTGAACTCGGTAAGGTCGCCTTCCCACAAAGACAGACGGGGTAGAGAGGTGACTCCCCCTAGGAGTGAAAGGCATAGGGCCAACTCAAGGAGAGAGCCCCATCGGGACGAGCGACAGAGATCTAATGATGTCTCCCACGCAAGGGATAACAATCCGAATGCTAGGGAATGGTTGCAGTGGAAGAAGAGCCTAGAGCAATGGGAGGCCGACAAGAAGGAGGATACTGGAAAGGGCGAACGAAATGACTTTACTCTTCGTCCCTTGTCCAAGGAGTTGCTCAACCGACGACCTCCTCAAGGCTTCAGGTTGCCCACTCTTGAAAAATATTCGGGTGTGACCAATTCCCAGAGCCATATACAGCATCTGAAGGCTACCACGTGTTTCGTCTCCAACGAAGATGATATGATGTGCAAGGCACTTACCAGCACTCTCACAGGGGCGGCACTGACCTGGTTTCGTGGTTTGGCACCTGGTTGTATTACCACATGGCATTACATGAGAAAGAAGTTTCTAGATCGCTTCTCGACAGCTGGAGCTCGAAAGTTGACGGTCACCGACTTGAACAATTTGGCGCAAGGAAAAAATGAAAGCTCGATGAGCTATTATACCAAGTTCAAGGAGATGGTCGACCAAATTGAAGAGTACCTGACAGACATGGAAGTGATAAATTGCTTTAGGAATGGGGTGACCTCTACTGACTTAGACTACGAGCTACAAGTCAGGAGCGTGACGACCTGTCAAGAGCTGTTTGAAAGGGCCTACAATATGGCCATAGCTGAAGAGAGGAAAGAAAAGAAAAAAGGGACAGGTTCCAAGTCTGAGGTCGTAGACACTAATAAGAAGGACCAAGCAAAAAATGGTGGTAACAACAAGAATGGGAAGAACAGAACTAGGGCGACTGAGAGAGTGCTCGAGACATTTACTCCGTTGAAAGTAAGTCGCACTGAAATCGTGAACACAGTCGAGCTAGGCCCACCAGCCCCAATGAACCCAGGAAATAAGTTCAGAAGGGACAATAGCAAATATTGTGAATATCACAAGGATACGGGCCACACTACCAAAAATTGTATGAGTCTGAAACGTATCATTCAGAAGTGGGTCGATAATGGTAAGCTCAACAGATATGTGAAAGCAGCTCAGCCTGGCGGAGGTGAGCATGCTACTAGAGGTATACCTGAATCGAGGCAACCTCGATTGACTTTAGGAGTGGTTACTGAGCAAGATAGCAACACCGCTCTGAAACATAAGATATTCCAGCTCAACAAAGCCCCTCACGTGCCGCCTAGAAGCTACATCAGGGATGAGGTTATCAG
Source organism: Adenophora triphylla var. japonica (assembly GCA_022495995.1). NCBI lineage: Eukaryota > Viridiplantae > Streptophyta > Magnoliopsida > Asterales > Campanulaceae > Adenophora > Adenophora triphylla. Next base: position 46,962 of record JAFEMH010003083.1, read on the forward strand.
TTTCTATCCTGACGAGCTAGCGACTAATGTAGCGGCCAGGGAGCAAGTTCTCGTTATCCCAGGGCTGATTGAAGGGTGTACGACGAGCAGAATCTTGATAGACACGGGGGGACCTGCAAAGATATTCTTTTTTACAAAACGTTCAAAGAAATGGGACTCTCAAAGGAACAGCTGTCACGTTATGATGGTCGACTTGAAGGCTTCACCAACCATAGGGTGGACACAAAGGGGCAGATCAAGCTAGACGTTGATATAGGCCAACATCCATTCAGGGTTACTACTAAGGTAACCTTTATTGTTATTGATGTAAATAGTGATTATGCTGCTATTCTTGGAATCCCTGGCCAGGTCGCACTTGGAATGGTGGCCTCCATCCCCCATCAACGAGTTAAGTTTCCCACGCTAGCTGGATTAGGATGCATGCAAAGTACAGCTCGAGCTTACCTTGATCATGTCCTTCGAATGAGAAATAAGACGGAGCTAGAGGTTAAAACTCCTGAGGGATACTTGAAGCTATCAAAGTCTGTCACCACAACTTCACGACTATCTACGATCACCTGCGTAGAAGAGGCGACCTATCACTTACGTGACGATGTCATGACTGAGCCGACACATCCCTCTCAAAACACCATGGTCGATTCATATGCAGTTATGGTAGATCAAGTCTTCATAGGCGAGCTATTCCTACAGATCAACAATAACTCGGGGGCTACCACCAGTGAGATCGCAGCTGAACTGGATGACATGATGGTTGAAGAAGCTCCACACTTAGGGGCCGAAGCAAGACAGAGGGTTTGCGAGATCATTATCGAGACCCTACAGTTTAGAGATGGTCCGGAGCTTGAAGCTGTAGATGAGCTAGAAGCAGTGATAACAAATCCTTCTTATCCCGAGCAAAAAATTCAGATTGGTAAACAGTTGTCAGCTGAAGAAAGAGTAGAAATTGTCGAGCTACTAAAGGAGAGCAGTGATTGTTTTGCTTGGCAAGTAGAAGACATGAAGGAATAAAGGAGGAAGTAGCTGTTCACAGGCTAGAAGTTAATTCGACCATGAAACACAAGGCACAGAAGCTGCGAAGCTTTGCTCGTGACAAAGCGGAAGCAATCAAACTTGAGGTACAAAAATTTTTAAGTGTAGGTATCATCAAGGAGGCCTCTCATGCTACCTGGCTAGCTAATGTAGTTATGGTGAAGAAATCTAATGGCAAGTGGAGGATGTGTGTAAACTTTACCAACCTAAATCTAGCCTGCCCCAAGGATAGCTATCCTCTGCCTCGGATTGATAAGCTCGTAGATTCAATAGCTAGGCACACCACATTAAGCTTCCTCGATGCTTACTCGGGCTATCATCAGATCAAGATGCACGAGGATGATGTAGTGAAGACGGCTTTCCAAGCTGCTGGGGGTATTTATTGTTACACTATGATGCCGTTTGGTTTGAAGAATGCAGGAGCGACCTACCAAAGGATGGTCAAAAAGGTATTTGACTCACAAATTGGCCGAAACATGGAGGCCTACATTGACGATATGGTCATCAAAACAAAGGTCGGACGTCACGTGGTCGACCTAAGGGAAATGTTTGGCAATTTATGAGTAAACGACATGAAACTTAATCCTAGCAAGTACGTATTTGGAGTAGCAGCTGGAAAATTTCTTGGCTTTATGGTTTCACAGCGAGGCATTGAAGAAAATCCGGAGAAGATCAAGGCTTTGGTCGACATACAGGAGCCTACAAATATCAAGGAGATGCAGCGACTCAATGGTAGGGTCGCAGCCCTAGGTCGCTTTATAGCTAAGTCGGCGAAAAGATCTCTCCCCTTCTTTAAATCATTAAGGGGGACAAAAAATTTTGAGTGGACGGCTGAATGTCATTCGTCGTTCTAGCAGCTTAAGGAGTATCTTGCCTCTCCGCCGTTATTGAGCAGCCCGATTGTAGGAGAAACGTTGTTCGTTTATCTGTCTGTTGGCGACCAAGCTGTGGCTGCTATTTTAGTTCGAGAAGAAGGAGGGCTTCAAAAGCCCATATATTATGTGAGCAAGGCCCTATCCGACGTGGAGGGCAGGTATTATAATGCAGAGAAGGTGGCTTAGGCTCTAGTTGTAGCATCGAGGAAACTGCGAGCTTACTTCTTAGCTCACCCCATTATCATGCTAACCAATGCCCTTTTAATGAAGATTTTACATAAGCCAGAAAGTTCAGGCAGATTACTCAACTGGTCAGTTGCTCTCACAGAATTCGACATCGAGTATCGGCCTCGAAAGGCATTAAAAGCTCAAGCTTTGACAGACTTCTTGGTCGAGCTTACGTTCACCAAGGAAGATAGCGAAGTACGAGCTCAGAAGGAGAAAGGAAAAGGAAAGGAGCCAGAGACTCAGTCCATCACAAGTTTGCCCGACGATTGCTGGAAAGTATACTCTGATGGGTCGGCAACAAAGTGTTAGTGTTATGCCCTAGGCCTATAGTTAATAGACCTATATGTTGACATTATTTATTATTATATGAAAAGTTTATTATTTGATTATTATATATTTTACACATATATTGTAATAATCTCCGTCCCTAATTATTAAGTGAATAATTAGTATAATTGTTAATGGATAATCATATGATGATTATATGCATAGAGATGCACATTGAAATTATGGGTACTTGTTAGTGAACAAGTGACTGGACTTGACCCGTATGAGATTTATGTCATGGTCAAATGTCATAATTAAATCTCATATGGACACTTCATTTAGTCCCTAGACCTGAGCTTATCATGACCTTACATATGATGAAAGTTATGTTTGATTTTAGTCAAACGATATCTTAACACGATATTTATAAAGGCTATCTTTGGCATGATCGAATTCATGATGGAAAGGATGATAAGTCAAGATGGAATTTGTCGCTCGAAAGAGATATGTTTTGCTTAGGCCCCCTCGATGAGTGATAATGATGAAAGTGTATGGCCATACCCCAATGCGATTGAATTATCATTATACTCAAGATCGAGAAAGCATTGAACAAATACAAGTTGACGTGGACCATGACTTGTGTTCAATATAACATCGTGAGACAAAGGGAGAAATGGAAGTATACCATTAGAAACGTGAACTCTTACGTTATATTAATTGGGTAGACATAATGGCTTGCTAGAGTCCGCTTATATTTTATGAGGGTCGATATGATCGGGCTCATTGCCAACATAATATAATCCTATTGGGTCACACACAACTAGAATGAATTGGTTAAACCAAAAGAAGAAAATTGAGAAGTCCTGATGTGGCAAGAGACATCGCGCGACATAACTTGCCCATAGGCTTTTGGCCGTCGCGCGACTGGACTTGCCTGAGGAAGTTTACAGCCTGTTTCCTAATAGGATTAGGAAACAAATACTAATACTAACGTAGTATAAATATGAGGTCTGTAAACCCTAATTGCCTAGCCGAATTTTCTGAGGAAAAATCACAACAAAGGTTTCTCAATATTCTTTCAAGGGTTTAAGGATCTAGCAATCCTCAAGAACCGTTCTTGGTTCATTCAAAGGTGTGGATACTACTAGAGGGTCTTCACTCATACGACGATCAAGGCCTAGAGTTCGAATCTGAAGATTCAAGTTTTTGAAGATCGAAGTTTGTGATTCAAAATCACATTGATAAATTGTTCGATAGCTCAAGAACGGAAAACAATTAAGGTTGGTAAATTCTATCTCATAGGAATTCAATTTAATCGTATAGAACGGATCTTAGGGATCTTGGGTTTTGTGTTAATTGATGCTTAATTCCGCTGCGCATGGACCCATAAAATCCAACAGTGGTATCATAGCCCCGTTCGTATGGTTAAGTTTGAATTAACATTCTAGAATATTTATATAAATTGCTTATATGTTTCGTTGCATGTTTTTGTATGCGGTAGAATTTTGATTGTTTATGTGAAACAATGTGAAAATCGTTTTCTGATTATGTTGAATTAAATCTGTTAAAATGTTGTTTTATATGATTTAATTACTTTATGATTGAAATTGATTGAAGTTTGAAAAAATCTGCAAGTTGGCTTCTGTCACGCGACAGAGTTGGCTTCTGTCACGTGACGACATATGCCAAAGGCAGAGCAGAATCAGTTTGTTAATTTTCCTGCTAATCTGTGATTATGTTTATAATCTGATATGTTTCTGTTTTAATCTGATTGCTGTAAATTTCTGGAAATTAAATTTATAGGGCTATGCTAGATTAATTCATTGTTTATGCATGCTTAATTAATTTAAATATGATTTTATTAATTGTTACGATGCATGAATTATATGTTCTTATGTGTTAAGAACTTTGTTAGATGTTTAGTTGAAACATTGAATTATAATTTCTTGAATGTTTAAATTAAAACATTAAAATTTTGGTTTTCTGATTGTTTATGAGAAACAAGTCAGTTTACGCAAAATTTGAAGGAATCTGATTGTTTGTGAGAAACAAGTCAGTATACAAAGTATTGATTATGTTGCAAATCAGAGCTGGTATTCTAATTGTGCATGTCTAGGAGAGTTCTGTCGAAGGAGAGATTTGGTACTTAAGTAGTCCTTGTGGCTCACCTATTTTCCTGGGAACTTACCTGATGCGCGATTATGAATATCCTTGTTGATATGCTTATATTCTGCTTTAAAGAACCTTCATTTAACTTTTAAGTTCTTTATGCCAATCCATGATTAAAACACTTGAGACCACTCAGATAGTTTTGGGTGGGCTTGCCATAGCAAGGTACTTTGATTCTATTCGTTTGTGAGCAAGATGAGGAAATGGTGGTTCCTATACGCTTAAAGTGGATGAACTTAATTGGGTTATCAAAATGGTTTTGGACCCAAGGCATAAGATGAGATTAAAATATGCTTAGACATATGATGTCTTAAATAAATCTCATAAAAGATCTAAGAGTCATATATGTGATATGATTGATGTTTCTACCTAATTAATTTAGTTTTGAGCGGTTTTCCTTAGCAAACTTGAAATTAAATTAAAGTTGGATCTTAGCCCATTAAATGTATATTATGCTTATTTGCATTGGAAGGTGTATAATTTAGTGGGAGCATTTATTTTCATGTAAATGCATTATACTTATCATATAATATGTTTGCTCATATGTGTTCATATTTTATGTATATCTTTTTGTAGAATAAATGGCATCAAACAATAATCATCTGTCACTGCAATATGTCCTTGAGAAGGAAAAGTTGGAAGAGAATGGTACAAACTATATGGATTGGATCCGTAGCGTGAGAATTGTTCTCAGGCAAGAGGAAAAATTGTACGTTCTCGAGGAACCTGTTCCACCTGAACCTGCTGCCAATGCTACTAGGGCAGTGAGGGATCAATATCTGAAGCATAAGCGTGATGCTACTGATGTTGGTTGCCTCATGCTCTCCGCCATGTGCAAGAGCCTTCAGAATCTTGAGTACTTGGGGACAGTTGATCTAAACAATCGACTGATGAAAATGTTCCAAGTTCAAGCAAGGCAGGAAAGGTATAACATAGTTAAAGCCCAAACCTCATGCAAGATGAGTGAAGGACAAGTTGTTGGTCTCCATGCTCTAAAGATGAAGGGCCACATCGAGCATCTTGAGAGGCTCGATTTTTCAATTAGCCAAGAGTTGGCTACTGACATGATATTGAATTCATTGCCCAAAGGTTTTAGTAATTTCATAATGAACTATAAAATGGGGGGCATGAATAAGAACCTTTTCGAGCTAATTCAAATGTTGAACACTGCGGAAACCAATATCGTCAAAAAGAAAATCGATCAAGTGTTGATGGTTAACAAAGGGAAAGGTTTCAAGGGTAAGGGACAGGCAAAAGTTGTTAATCCTAAGGCAAGTGTTGCCAAACTCAAAGAGGCTGCCAAGCCCAAAAAGGCTAAGCCCAAGTCCCAAGAGGACGCAGTCTGCTTCCATTGCAATGAGATTGGATATTGGAGGAGAAACTGCTTAAAATACAAGGAAGCACTGAAGAAGAGCAAAGGTGTTGCTTCAACTTCAGGTATCTTTGTTATAGATATATTCCTATCTACTTCTAGTTCTTGGGTATTAGATATCGGATGTGGATCTCATATTTGTTTAAATGTGCAGGGTCTAAAGAACAGAAGGATGCTTGAAGATGGTGAAGTGGACCTACGTGTGGGGAATGGAGCAAGGAGTTCTTTGCATTAGCCTTAGGAACTTATGAAGTTACTTTACCTAGTGGACTAATACTTGTTTTGAACAATTGTTATTACGTTCCAGCTTTAAGTAGGAATATTATTTCGATTTCAAGTTTGGATAATGAAGGTTTTAATTTTCTTATATGTGATAAGAAGTTTTCTATTTACAAGAGTGAAATGCATTATTGTACTGCTATTTCATTCAATGGCCTTTATATCTTTGATGTTGAAAATCGTGATAATGATGTCTATAACATTAACAAGAAATCTAAATCCAATGATTTAAATCACACTTACTTATGGCATTGTCGTCTTGGCCATATAAATGAGAAACACATTTCTAAACTCCATAAAGATGAATTTTTAGACTCACATGATTATGAATCATATGAGACATGCGAATCTTGTTTACTTGGAAAGATGACCAAGAACCCATTTACCAAAACTGGTGAAAGGGCTGGCGACTTATTAGGCCTCATACATACTGATGTATGTGGACCTATGAGTAGCAATGCTAGGGGAGGATTTCAGTACTTTATAACATTCACCGATGATTATAGTAGATTTGGTTATGTTTATCTAATGAAACATAAAAGTGAATCGTTTGAGATATTTCGAATATTTCAAAATGAGGTGCAAAATCAACTTGGCAAAACTATTAAAGTACTTCGATCCGATAAGAATTTGACAGTCATCTTAAGAGTTGTGGAATCGTTTCAGAACTCTCTCCACCCGGAACACCACAATGGAATGGTGTGTCTGAAAGGAGGAATAGAACTTTGTTGGACATGGTTCGTTCAATGATGAGTCAAGTTGAGCTTCCTTTATCCTTTTGGGGACATGCACTAGAAACTGATGCTTTCACTATAAACAGAGTTCCTACCAAATCAGTTCAAAAGACCCCATATGAGATGTGGCATGGAAAAAAATCCAGTTTGTCTTTCATGAAGATTTGGGGTTGCGATGCATATGTCAAGAAGTTAACTTCTGACAGGCTAGCACCTAAGTCTGATAAATGTGTTTTCGTGGGTTATCCTAAGAAAACTAAATGATACTATTTCTACAACCGAAACGAGAACAAAGTGTTTGTTGCTCGAAATGGTACCTTCTTAGAAAAGGAGTTTCTTCGCAAAGGAACCAGTGGGAGTAAAATAGATCTCGAAGAAATTCAAGAACCCGAAAACAACATTGAACTAATGGTAGAAACTGAACCAAGTTCACAAGGAGTTGTGGAACCGGTTCAAGATGCAGAAGTCCTTCGCAGAAGTGGTAGGTCACGATCCGAACCTGAGAGATATGGATTTCTCTTTACGGAAAGTGATGAAGTGGAGTTAATCGAAAATGATGAACCTACTTGCTATCAAGAAGCGATGTCCTCTCCTGATTCGGAAAAATGGCAAGAGGCCATGAGGTCCGAATTACAATCCATGGTTGATAATCAAGTTTGGAACTTGATTGATCCACCCGAAGGTGTAAAAACCATAGGGTGCAAATGGGTCTTCAAGAAAAAGATCGACATGGATGGGAAGGTACACACCTATAAGGCTAGGCTTGTAGCTAAGGGATATAGGCAGATTCATGGTATCGACTATGATGAAACCTTTTGGCCTGTAGCTATGCTTAAGTCTATTAGAATTTTAACTGTCATAGCCGCATATTATGACTATGAGATATGGCAAATGGATGTCAAGACAGCTTTCCTAAATGGAAAGTTACTTGAGGATGTATACATGATACAACCTGAAGGTTTTGTCAGTTCAGAAAATTCTAATAAGGTGTGTAAGTTGCAGAGATCCATTTATGGATTGAAGCAAGCTTCTAGGAGTTGAAATCTACATTTTGACGAAGCAATCAAAGAGTTTGGATTTATCAAGAACGAAGATGAACCATGTGTATACAAGAAAATTAGTGGGAGCATAGCACTATTTCTAGTGTTGTATGTCGATGATATCTTACTCATTGGAAATGACATTTCCGCACTACAGACTGTCAAGTCTTGGTTGGGAAAGTGCTTTTCAATGAAAGATATGGGCGAAGCCGCATATATCCTTGGTATCAAGATTTATAGAGATAGATCTAAAAGGATGATTGGTTTAAGTCAAAGTACTTACATTGACAAGGTTCTTAGAAGATTCCAAATGGAAAATTCTAAAAGAGGAAACTTGCAAATGTTGCATGGTGTATCTCTTAGCAAGACTCAAAGTCCTAAGACTAATGATGAGCGAAAGAGAATGAATGGCATTCCATATGCTTCGGCAATTGGGTCTATCATGTATGCTATGTTATGTACTAGACCCGATGTCTCGTGTGCTCTAAGCATGACGAGTAGGTACCAATCGGATCCCGGTGAACCACATTAGATAGCAGTCAAGAATATCCTCAAGTACTTTCGAAGAACTAAGGATGTATTCTTGATCTTTGGAGGAATGGAAGAAGATCTTGTTGTAAGAGGTTACACAGATGCTAGCTTCTAAACCGACAAAGATGATTACAGATCGCAGACAGGATTTTTGTTTACGCTGAATGGAGGCACTGTCGATTGGAAAAGTTTCAAGCAAAGTACCGTCGTTGATTCTACAACCGAAGCTGAGTACATAGCAGCATCTGATGCAGCTAAGGAAGCTGTTTGGATCAAAAAGTTCATTAGTGATTTGGAAGTCGTTCCAAGTATCAATGATCCTATTGAACTTTATTGTGACAATAATGGTTTCATTGCACAGGCAAAAGAACCAAGGTCACATCAGAGATCCAAACACATACTTCGACGTTTCCACATTCTCCGAGAGATATGCGAAAGGGAAGACGTAAAGATATGCAGAGTAGACACTAATGACAACGTGGCGGACCCATTAACTAAGGCTCTTCCATAAGCTAAGCATGATGGTCATATTAGGTCCATAGGTATTCGATACATGGGAGATTGGGCCTAAGTGGGAGACTGTTAGTGTTATGCCCTAGGCCTATAGTTGATAGACCTATATGTTGACATTACTTATTATTATATGAAAAGTTTACTATTTGATTATTATATATTTTGCACATTTATTGTAATAATCTCCGTCCCTAATTATTAAGTGAATAATTAGTATAATTGTTAATAGATAATCATATGATGATTATATGCATAGAGATGCACATTGAAATTATGGGTACTTGTTTGTGAACAAGTGACTGGACATGACCCGTATGAAATTTATGTCATGGTCAAATGTCATAATTAAATCTAAATTATGGGTACGTTATCCAAGGAAACGCGATATTCAGAAGGTCCTTCAGTAAGCCGTTATTAAGATGTGTTCACCCTCAAGAGGTCACTCAGCTGATGTACGAGGTGTATAGTGGGGTTTGTGGTGGACACCCGGGGGCCAGAACTTTGGCCGACAAGTTGATTATATTGGGTTATTACTGGCCGCACATGAGAGTGGACGCTCACGATTTTATTCAAGGGTGCGGCCAGTGCCAAAGATTTGCCAACCTACCTCACTTTCCTACAACCGAGCAAACTCCAGTGATCGCTACTTGGCCTTTCGATATGTGGGGTGTCGATTTGATTGGACCCTTCCCGCCCGCCCATAGAAATTGTAAGTATGTGATCGTTGCCATTGATCACTTCACCAAGTGGGTCGAAGCCAAGCCGTTAGCCAGGATTACTGAGGAAAGCACCATCAATTTCATCCACGACTTCATTTGGTGCCGGTTTGGGATTCCTCGTGCAATAGTATCGGACAACGGGTTACAATTCTCCCAAGATTTTGATGATGAAATGGACAGAGTAGGAGTCAAGCATTGGAAATCTTCAGTCGCCTATCCCCAAGGCAACGGGCAAGCTGAAGCAGCAAACAAGTTGGTCCTCTCATCATTAAAAATGGGTTTGGTTGTTTGACGTAGCAACTGGTTGGACGAACTCCCCCTTGCTCTCTGGGCAGTCCGCACAACCATTCGGGGGCCCACGGGGGAAACCCCATTCGCTCTTACATATGGATCAGAAGCCATGGCACCGGCTGAGCTACAAGTTCCCACAGCTAGAGTAGTTTTCTTCGACCAAGAGCAGAACGACGTCAATAGATTGATCGATTAGGATTTGATTGACGAAAAGCGAGATACAGCTCATTTACGGATGGTCAACTACAAACAAAAAACTAAGAGCTATCACGATAAGAAAGTAAAGATAAGATCGTTCCAAGTAGGCGACCATGTGTTGAGGAGGATCTATTCAACTGGAAGGAGAACTCAGATAAACAAATTATCTCCCAACTGGGAAGATCCCTACATCGTTACTCGAGTTATCAAGGAGGGGGCTTACATGATCGCCCATCTAGATGGTGAAGAATTGAAGCACCCATGGCATGCAACCCACCTTATCAGATACTACTTCTAGTTTAGTTTTCTAGTTTAGTTTCAAAGTTAGTTTCTGTTTTCAAGTTTGAGTTTAGTTCCAGTTCTAGCTCTCCGTTTTCTATGTAATCATGCTACTACTTCAATAAAGTTGCAGTTTTATTCAACCAAAAATTGTGTTACGTTTGTGCATAAATGTTAACAGGCTCGACTCTCAGTCAGCCTCATTCCTTTAAAACGGGCTAGACTCTTAGTCAGCTTCGTTCCTTTAAACAGGCTCGATTCTTAATCAGTCTCGTTCATTTAACAAGTCCGACTTATAGTCGACTTCGTTCTAACAGGCTCGACTCTTAGTCAGTCTCGTTCCTTTAAACAGGCTCGATTCTTAATCAGTCTCGTTCATTTAACAAGTCCGACTTATAGTCGACTTCGTTCTAACAGGCTCGACTCTTAGTCAGCCTCGTTCCTTTTAACAGGATCGATTCTTAATCAGTCTCGTTCATTTAACGAGTCAGACTTATAGTCGGCTTCGTTCTAACAGGCTCGACTCTTAGTCAGCCTCGTTCCTTTTAATAGGCTCGATTCTTAATCAGTCTCGTTCATTTAATGAGTCTAACTCTTAGTCGACTTCGTTTTAACAAGCTCGAATCGTAGCCAGCGTCGTTTCTTCATCAGGTTCGACTATTAGTCAATCTCGTTTTCAAAAGCATGCAAGTATAAGGTCGACTTTTTTGTTAAAAACTAGTCCGATCAAAAGCATGTAGCGACTCACTTGTCCTATTAAATCTAGTTCAACATTCGAACAATTAAGCTGAATCAAAAGCAAGATTGGATTGAGTGAAAAGTCAACTACGATTAAATAAAACCAAGTCCCCCAAAATAGGCCAGGACCTGAGCCAGCAAAATGTTACGAGTTAAAACTGCCTCCCAAAAGCTGGGCCAAGGTATAAACTACTTAAAACAGAAAGAAAATTGTTTTGGGACTTGTTTCATTACACAACCATCTAAATATTCAAGAAAAGTCAAGCAGCTTGATCGGTTTCAATTTGATCACTGGTATTAGCTTGATCCCCCAAATCCTTCTCTTGTTGTTGAAGGTCGGTAAGCTTTCCAGATTCAGTAAAGGCATACTTTGGGGTGGCATCATCAAAGGCTGGCTCTTCGGCGTTCTCGAGCTCTTTGAGTATGGTATTAAAGTTCACTTCATCGACAGGAGGAACGACCCAGGGCTCAGCCTCCAGCTCGACATCCTCATCAGCAATGGTAGCCAAATCATTATCATTATATGGGACTTGGGGATGTCCTAAGAAGGCTTGCATATGATATTGTTCTTGTGAGGCCCACTTCGCCAATTGTTCAAGAGGAATATTGATTGAGGGGTCAACCAGAATTCGTCGAGCCATATGATGTCAACCAACATCGTAAAATGTGAAGGCCTGGCTCTAAATATTTTTGAAGCATTCGTCACTGCCTTTATAAGCCTCCACAGCAGCTTGGGCCTAGGCGTCAGCCTCCTCCTTCCATTTAACACGAGCTGAAGCGTGATCTTCTTGCAGCTTCGTCAGAAAGTCATCTCAGCTAAGGAGCACCTTCTTGGTCGTCTCAAGCTCAGCTTTGGTCACAGCGAGCTCCTTCTCGACCTCCCCCAATTTTTCCAAGGCTTCATCCTTGGCCTTTACCGCATTCTCTTTAACCAACTTCTGGACCTCATAAGCAGCATCCAAATCAGAGTGCTCCTCTCTCAGCTTTGCATATTTATCCTCCAACTTCCCCAGCTCATTGGACTTGCGATCAAGCATAGTCTTGGCGAGCTTTTCTTGCTCCTCGGAAGCTTTCCAATAACTAGTGGCCAGCTCGACCATGGCAAGAGCCTGCATCAAGGAAACTCAAGGATCAGATCGACTAGAAATAGGTCATGATAGATATGTAAAGCAGGAAAGAGGAACAATGATAATGTAAAAACGTGAAGTATTACCTCTGAATGGACCAGCCCCGACCTAGCTTTGAACACGTCTGCAGTCAAACCCTTGCTCGTGAGTTTGCTCACTAGATCCTGATCGGCAGCCCGCCTCACCAAGGCCTTCCCAAACTCCAGCTCAGGTTACTCCCTACTCAAGCTATCCACTCCAGTAAGCAAGGGAACATTTCTCAACTTATCCACACGAGCTTGAACTAGCTCGGGGTAGGAGACTGGGATAGTAGGAGCCTGAAAGCTGCTGGTAGTGGCATCCCCTTGCTCAGATCTGGGATTGGGCTTAGACCTCTTCTTCGTGTTAAGGGGAAAGGCGTCCTCCTCTTCCTCGTCATCATCAACCTCAACCACAGAGGTCTTGCCCCCAGCTGGAGGATCATCCTCTTGCATCGGCTCAGAAATTTGCTCAGCCACCCCAGCACCGGCAGCTTGCTCTTTAGGAGACTCAGTGCTCGCATGGTCTGCAGTCTCCAGTTCTTCAAGGGGGACCATCCCCATTCCCTCCTTGGGCAACAACTTATTTCTCTCCTCAGCCTCCTTCTCTCTACCAGCTCGAGCATTAGCTGCACCATGGCTCTTGGCACTTTTCTTCTGTTGACTGGTGCTTACGATGCGACCCATGTTTGCTTGTTGTTCAGGAATGAGACTGCAAAAAACAGGAAAGAATAAGTTATCAAGACTCTGTCAAGCAAACAAAATATGTACGAGCTGAAGTTCTACACATATATATACGAGCTAAAGTTCCACATACGATCAAAAATATGTACGAGCTAAAAGTTCTACATGTATGTACAAGCTAAAAGTTCTACACGTATGTACGAGCTAAAAGTTCTACATGCACGTACGAGCAAAAATTCTATAAGCTAGCAGTTAATTAGCAAACTCAAGGATAAAAGTAAGTAAATACTTACCACCAACGTGCTCGCCATTAATCATACAGTAGTCGGGGGTCTTGCGACATAATCCACACTTATCAGAAAATTTTCCTAGTGCATGGGTTCCCAGTCAGGATACATGGGACCTCTCACAATTAGTACAAGGGGAGCTACATCTTCATCTCCCAGCATCATCCCAGCCTGAATAAAGTTGTTCTTGTTGCTCCCTAGCAGGTCCCAGTTAATTGGACCCCTTTCAGCGATCAAGCGCAGCCGGTCAGACAGATCCTTACACCAATCAGGATCCCAGTATTCCTCCTCGGTCAACTCCTTGGATTCCTCATTGGGAAGAGGAAATTCCCAGCTAGATCGGCTTTCGACCAAGATCATGTGGGTATTCCAACTCGTCACCTTATCGGGCAAATTGACAAACAGCTTGGGGGCCTTAGTCCTAGCTGGGGTACTATACCCTAGGGTTCTCTTGTCAAAAGCCACCATGAAGAACTCTCTAAAAACCTTCATACAAGGCTCGTACCCTAGAAAGCGACATACCATGGCAAAGTGTAAGTACCCCAATCTGGGCCATTAATGTTTCTTCAGCCCAAATTAGTGATTTATAATCATTAAGGGCATTTTGGACATTATTTTGACAATTTGAATGAGAAAGGACCCCTTAGGAATAAAAAAATATACAAAATCTCGCTGATATTTGTCATTTCCAATAAAAAAAGGAAATTTGACCAAGAATAAAATGCCAAAACTGCTTTTCTGCACAGGACAGGCACACCTGCTTTGGTCATCCGCGCGAACAAGATTGCACCTACAATCTTGTCCACGCGGATAAGATCAGCATCCAGCAACCCTATAAATTCAGCCCTTCTCCCCCAGTTTTAGGAGGCCAAAAATTCGTAAAACCTACTGTTACTATGTCAAAATTCCCTCTCAAACAGCCCTCAACACTCTCACCACTCAAATTCCACACCAAATCAAATACCAAATCCACCCCAAAACCACTCCCAAGCCATTAAAACCTTCAATCTCTTTACTCATATCTCCCTCATTCACAAATATTCATACCATGTAGTTTAGTTTTCTCCTTTTGTTCTCCTCTCTCCCTCTTGTCCCAAGGATTCAAGAAGATCTCCATGGAACCCATTTTCATTGATGATCCTCCAAAATGATTCACATCCCTTTTCATTTTATGTCATTTCCCCACTCCCCTTTTTTTATTTTTCTTGGTACTTGCTTGTTTGACCAAGAAGATGGTCATCTTGGAGCTCATCTCTATGGATGACCACTTCAAATGGTCCATATTTCATGCTCCTTCACATGTTTAGTTTTATTTGCTTCCTTGACCTCAATATGGTCATCTTGGAGTCAATCTCCATAGATGATCATCTCAAATGGTCACATTATTTACATTCCTTGCAAATTCCCCTCCCCTTGTCTAAGATGCTCACCTTGGAACTTTTTTCCTTGGATGAACATCATCTAGACACACAAAATGGGTCACACAAGATGTACAAGATACACTTGAGTATAGGTCTCAAGGTTGGTCTTCCTATGACCACCTTAGAGACCTTCCTCTAAAGTTGATACATCTTGACCTAACTCCCTTGTCAACTTACTTTTTAAGTCAAAATCCCCCTTTCCCAAGCAAATGAAATGCTCACAAAGTCCCAACGTATCCCCGGGATGACTTGATTAAGTGAATTTCATCACTTATGACTACTAATCAAAGTCTAGGGAAAGAGAGGACAAGCATGGATGCCAAAAATCCAAATCCCCTTTTACTTTCTGTCTTTCAGTTATAATTCCAGTTAAGTCCTGTAAATCTAGTTAACTTTCTGGAAATTACAGTGACTAAACTGAAAACTGTAAAATATTGACACTGCATGTTAGCCCGCGCGGATAAGATTGCACTGCAGTCTTGTCCACGCGGATGACATTGTCATTTGCAAACAGTCCCTCAATTTTCTGTTATTTTCAGTTTATCACTGTTTTCAAACTGTTTTTCAGTTCAGTCCCTGAAACCCCAATTATTTTCAGAAAACCCCTTTTAAAACACACACACACACAAGAAAAGTTCTCAAGTAAGGAAGACTCATCGTACGAGGCATTTCGAGTGAACACTAACGTTATTTCTGTAATGTAACGTGACCTTCGAACTCATTTTCTCTAAATCTTGGGTATTTTTCAAAGTTTTGGTCCTTAAACTAAAAATGGCGTGGCGACTCCGAAAAAATGATTTTTTCCAAAACAATTCCCAAAACAAAAAAAAAAGGAAAAATGAAAAAAATTGCGGATGCACATCATCACGGTGGTGACTCCGCTGGGGACTTAAAGTTTTTTTAAAAAAAAAATAATTAAAAAATGATACTCGGTATATAGGTGGAAACCATTAAATTTCCTCTTCAACGCCTCCGTACGGAGTCGGGGATAAACTATGGGTGAACAATGCCACGTACCGGTGTCATTTCAAAAAAAAAAAAAGCTTTTGTGGGTCAAGCTTCCGTCCCAACACTTGAGACTTTTTTTTTGGTTTTGTGTGTGTGTATTTTTTCCCGGTATGCTTCGTTGTTATTTTGACCATTCCGAAAAAGTCAAATTTTGACTGTCGGATCCGTTTTCTTAATTGTTTGAATTTTATGTGTTTATTTGCTTATGTGCTTGCATGTTTTCAAATAAAAAAATCTTTTTTTTGCATGCATCATGCTTTTAAGACACATTTGAAAATTTCTGTTTTTACTCAAAAAAAGAAAATGGACTGCCGCATACTACGCGCACATTGACCGTACACTGCATACTACGTCCTTAACCCGGGAAATCTCAGTAGCAGCCTGGGAGGCCTTCCTACGCCTCTCGGTGCGAGCACGGGACGACCCAAACAGCCATTGGTTTACCCTCGTGTCGACCCTGCACTTGTCCGTGACACACTTTGTCCGAGACTCGGTTAGTTTTTGGTCCGGTCCGGGTCAGACTGCGTCAGTGCATGCCCTGTGTAGGTCAAATCCTAGTCAACGTGCCAAGTCAGGATCCCCCGCGGACCTAGCTCAGTCGAAGCCATGCCGGTTTTCCATCATGAACTTTGACACGATCTTGACTGGGGCTCGGACTTTGACTTTGACCCGCACGGCTCATGCACCGGCTCCCAGTATGACACCGAGTCATCCAGGATTAACGCTCGATCCATGTCTAATTACCGCTTAACCAACGACGGGTCAAGATCCCTTGTGGACTATTATCAGTCGGAGTCATGCCGGTTTTCCGTCAGGCACTCTGACCCGATCTTGATTCCCGACGCAGGCTTCGCCGGTAATTTACATCGAAGGCGCGTTAAGACTCCATGATCCGCCAGACCTTAGGTTCATTTTCCTTTTCGGTCGGTGGGACCCGCTTGCCCTATGGAACCCTTGTTCGAGGTTACAGGTTGAGGGTCTGCAGGCATAGTAATGGGTCCCATTGATCCAGGACTTAGAGTAGTTAAAAAAGTGAAAAAGAAGAGCAATCTTTTCCAACCGCTTAGGTTTTAATAAAACACGTTTTAAGTAAATGGGAACAAATAATTACATGTTGCATGAGCCCTGAGCCTAAACACCTACCCTTTTTCTTCCACCCCCAAAGTCTGAACCTCCCTTATATCTTCCTCCCGCAGCACCTCGCAAGGCTTGGGTACGGACACCGGGTCACCGTCTGATTAGTTGGGAAGAATCAAGTGCATCGTCAGCTTCACTGTTTGCCTCAACTCCGATTTTCAGAATGTCTGCATCAGCTGATAACAATGGGGAAAATACCATTCCACCTTACGGGATCCCTCAGACAGACCAGCATTGGATCCAGTTGGTCGAACAAATCAGACTGCGACAGGAAGCACAGATAAATAGCCTTCTGGAGGCTATTAGGAGTCATGGTTTGATTGCCAGTCCCAATCCTGACGGCACTTTCACCGTAAAGGAAGAGGAGGACCCTAATCTCACTCTCGGTCGTCCCAAGTATGTCAGGATGCCACCACCAACCTCCTATGCAACTACTGCCAGAACCCCTACCTCTCAGCCTGCAGGTCAGTCGGTCCCTAAGAAACAGCTTAAAATGCCGCCACCACGGTTTGATCCAAAACAGTAGTCGGGGATGAGTCAGTTCGGTTTCTCTCAGCAGCAGTCAAATGTTCCGCCTCAGATGACACCCATCGGACAAATCCCAGTGTTTCCCGAGCTGTCCAAACACATATCAGCAATGGAAATGACACTTTACCTCCAGGAAGCTTCCGAACAATGGAGGAAGTATGGTTGGCCATCAGGGCTCTCGAGGAACGTCAGAACGAGCAACAGGCCTGGATCGAGGAAACCACACGCCATTTTGGGACCTTGACAATTCCTCAGCTGACTGGAGCTCCCCTAAAGGACAAATACGTGCCTGCTCCCCCAGTTTCTAACGCCTCCCGTTACCCTCTGGAGTCCAAACATTTGCTCCCAGACGAATCCAGCAATCAGCATATCGAGGCCCCAGACCACAACCAGCGGTCGAACACATTTGGTGGGATGTCTGCGACTGTCTCGATTGCCTCGAGAGAGACTACCAAGATGAGATCAGTGAAGCCTGTCCCCCTAAGAGGAAAACCAATCCCTCTTCCCAGCAGAA
Organism: Adenophora triphylla var. japonica; assembly: GCA_022495995.1. Classification (NCBI taxonomy): domain Eukaryota; kingdom Viridiplantae; phylum Streptophyta; class Magnoliopsida; order Asterales; family Campanulaceae; genus Adenophora; species Adenophora triphylla. The sequence continues at coordinate 64,947 of JAFEMH010003083.1, forward strand.
GTTGAAGGCAAGTTATGAAGCTGGTGATCCCGCAGTAGGAACCCTCGGAGAGCCATCCGGAAAATTTGATTACTATGTCATCTATTCCAGTAAATCCCCTCAATCCAGCTCAACTCAAGACCCCTCCAGTGCAGCTCAGCCCGAGGCTCCAATCCCACCACCAGCTGTCGAACACATTTGGTGGGATGTCTGTGACTGCCCAGACTGTCTCGAGAGGGACTATCAAGATAAGATAAATGAGGATCGTCCTACCAAGAAGAAGAAAGCTTCCTCCCAGCAAAAATTGAAAGAAAGGTTCGAGGCCGGTGATACCAGTGTAGGGACACTTGGGGAACCATCAGGGAAATTCGACTACTACGTCCTCTACCCTAATGAGCCTAAGCTGCGACACAAATAACTGCACAATCTTGAGGCCCGCAACTCAACTATCAATGGGGAATAGCTATGATGGGGGCCACTCATCCTTAAATGAAAATGTTACAGTAGTCTCTTAGTCAACCTTCGTAGGTTCTAGTGTTTTCTCTTTTACCAAATTCCTTTGTGGACATCTGCTATTGTAGTCCTTTATGGACAGGGTAGTTAAAATTCAACTTTTGTATGAGTCTTTTTCTTTTCTCGCTAGACTCGAGGCACTATTTTGTATTTAATGAAATGGTCTTATTTCAATTGATCACTCGTATTGCTCAAATGCTTGAACTACGACGGCCTGAGCTCCTCACAACGAGGGGAACGTAGGCAACCATAAATGGTTCGGCCATAAATGCATTTCAAACTGATGAAGGATTTTGGGCAGTCTTGTGATCATTTCGGATGAAACATGTTCCCAAATGTCTCGACGAGTCTTCCATACACTTTTCCATGTCAATGCTCTCTCAAAAGAGCCAAGTCTCGAAATGAGTTCTTTTGTGCCCTCGGCAAATGAGGCCATCTTAAAAAAAAAGCCCTTGCTGGTATACAATTCTAAAAAATCTCCTTTGTCCAGTTGACTAATTAACTAAAAGAAAAGGATGGGTTACCCCCTTTGCTACATGGCAATTCGATCCTCGGAAGACGCCCTAGATCTGTAGGCCATCCAAGGAATGACAAGGCAATCCCAGACTCAGAAACCCGTAACCTGGGAAGAAATCCAGAAGGCTACCCAGTCAGAAGCCAGTTATACCCAATATCCCCGAGCTCAGTCCCTCAACATTGCTAAACTCAGGGAGACTTGCAACAAAATTAGTCAGAATCGGTGGCCAGTTGCTAAGCAAGCTCCTCCATTGACCCTGGTGTAAGTACCCAAATCTGGCTCATGCCTTCCGGTTAAATTTCCCGACAATTTCGGTAAGTTTCCCGGTAATTCCCCGGACCTTCCTAGTGTTCCGGAAATATTCCGGAACTGTTCCAAAACAAATAAGGGCTGAAGGGGAAGCTTCCTAATTAAGAAACACGTTTTTCTTAATTAGGAAATGTTCTAGAATTTGCCACCTTGCATGGTTCTAGAAACATGCTGAGTCACAAGGGATAATGCCGTACGGCTGCATTAGCCAAGGGTCTCTGGCCGCACGGCTTCATTGGCCTTATCCAGACTGCCTATAAATAGAGCCCTCCTCTACCCATTTTAAAAACAACAATATCAACAACATCACACATAATACGTGAAATACACTCCCAAGAGCTGCTGGAAGTCCAAGAAGGTGAAGAAGAAGGCCAAGAAGCCACCTCCCTCCTCCTTGAAGATCCCAAGATCAACCTTTCCACCTAGCTCCATCCAAAGAAGAAGAGGAAGCCATTGGTAACCTCTCACGCCCTAAACTTGCATCCTAATTGCTCTATGTGATTCTAATTGCTCATTGCATTTCATATATTGCTATTATCTTGTTTGGGACTTGGTAGATTAAAGATCATATCTTTATACCCCCCTTTCCCCCTTTTTGCATGCATTAGGCATCCCTTGCCATTAAAGATGTAATATTTTGAATCAAAGGTGCATCCTTTGCACCTAAAAACCCTATTTTTACATAAAAATATCATCTTCATGCATCCTTTGCATATAAAAATCCAATCTTTATGATGAAAATGCATCCTTTGCACATGAAACCCTTTTTCAAGAATCCTTTGCATTAAAGATCATATCTTTATTAGCATTCTATGCTTTCAAAAATGCAATCTTTATGCATCCTTTGCATATTAAATCCCAATTTCTTCATTAAAAATGCATCATTTGCATAAAAATCATGTCTTTATGCATCCTTTGCAAATTAAAGATCATTTCTTTAAATCAAATGCATCCTTTGCAATCCAAAAATGTCATCTTTTCACTAAAAATGTCATTTTTACATACATTCCCCCATGTCCCCATTAGCAACCTTGGAACGGACCGGTGTAAAAGATCCTATCTTTACATCGTTCCTTCCATTAAAGGTTTCATAATTTCTTTAGAAAGGGACAACCTTGAACCCTATATCTCTGATTATCACTTAAGATGAGTATGAAGCATCTATATGAGCTCGACCGTCTTAAAGTGTAGGATTGATGGGCTAAGGACCCTCCTTTTCTAAAGAACCTCATTTTGTGACTATAAAGGGAGTCATTCTCTCGATCATGCAAAGTCCCGAGGTTAAGAATGCAATGATCACAAGTTCAAGATGAGGACGGGATCATAATCCCGAATACATAAAATCCAAGAAATCCCGAGCGACAACCAATAAATGGTTTATACGTCCGGAAGACAACTTGGGACATTCCCCCCTTTTATTTTCAAACACATGCACACAAGAAAGCACGCAAGCAAGCACGATTAATGAAATCTTGGGAGACTTGCTCCGGCAAGGCACCTTGTGTGAACGACGATCCGTTATTTCCAAGGGGTAACTTAACCTCCGAACCCATAAAACCTTTTTTTCAAAGTTTTGAGGTAATCAAAATGGCGTGGCGACTCCGTTTTTCAAATTAAACCGGATGTCTTCAAACTCGCGTGAATTTCCAAATACACGAAATTTGGGGCGCACATTCACACCTGGCAGCATTGAAAGAGTCCTGTAAAGAGATGGTAGATAAGCCAAAGGGAGAAGTGAACCTGTTGACCAGATTCGGGCAGATCCATCAGGGCAACCCCCAGAGAGATAAGAAGTCAGCAGACCCGGCACTCAAGGAAAACCGTAACCCCTATGCCAAGACAGCTGAAACTCCGGACCCCAGAAAGAAGATCCTGTACTCACTCAGTTGAAGCAGACTCAACCCAACATCTCTCTGTGGTCTTTACTCACCTCATCTTATCCCCACAAGCTAAAATTGGAGGAAAGCCTGGCTCGCACACTGGTCCCTATTGATGCCACCCCTGACGACGTGGTGCAACTAATTGGGAGCATCCACTACGAAAACATAGTCACCTTCACAGACCTTGATCTCCCCCAGTTTGGAGCCGATCATAATGAGCCTCTCTTCATCACGGTCCAGCTAGATGAACGGCATCTCCCTCGGGTTTTAGTTGACAATGGGTCTGGAATGAACATCCTCCCAGCAAAGATCATGAGCCTGCTTGGCATCAAGCCTACAGATCTGAAGCCTTCCTCCCTCACAGTCAAGGCCTATGACTCAACCTCCCGTACAGTACTCGGGGCCGCTACCCTGAACCTATGGTTTGGCAAAAAGATGATACTTGTGGAATTTCAGGTCATTGACATCCCAATCACCTTTAATGCTCTACTGGGAAGACCTTGGCTGCACCAAGTCAATGGGGTCGCTTCGAGCCTTCATCAGCGTGTAAAGTTTGTTTCAGACGGGGATCTAACAACTATTTATGGAGACCTAGTCACTTTGGAAGGCACTGATACGGGTGGAATACCCATCCTGGAGATCAAACATGATGAGGATGGTTTCATGCTGACTGGTTTCACAGTCGAGTCCCATAAGGTCCAAGTTTGCAACGTGGATCTGACAGTCACCCGGGACAAGATCCCTCCTGTTATGAGAATGATGAGAAAGATGAATTACATGCATGGTTTGGGTCTCGGGAAGCACCTACAAGGGACTCACAAGGTCATCGAGGTGAAGGAACAGAAAACTTGCCATGGCCTGGGATATGAACCAACTTCAGAAGGGATTGCAAAAGAGAAAGAAATTGCTCGGAAAAGAAAGGAAGTTGCTACAGGAAAGGTCCCTTTCAATGGATCCAAATATCCCTCTTTCAATATTGACATGACTGACTACTTCGTGAAAGGTGCTCCACAGCTGGATGATGCCACAGCCAAAGAGCCCACTCCTTATGTAAGTACCCAAATCTGGCTCATGCCTTCCGGTTAAGTTTTCCGGCAATTCCCCGGACTTTCCTAAAGTTCAGGGGCAATTTGGAAACTTTCCCAAACCTTCCAAGGGGCGAAGGACTTATTAGGAATTAAAATTCCACGTAATCCCTTGCTGGAAAGAGCTTCTAGAATGCCACCTTGCATGGTTCTAGAAACAGGCTGAGTCATTAAAGGATAAGACCGCACGTCTTCATTAGCAAGTGGTTAATGCCGCACGGCTTCATTAGGAAGCACAAATCTGCCTATAAATAAAGGCCTCCTCTATTCATTTTGATATACAATTTTTGCACTATTACTCTGCCAAAATAGAACCACGAGTTTCCAGAAAGTAAAACCCTCTCAAAATTACCTCCCTCCTCTCCAAAATCCCTCCAAAGTCACTCCTTCCTTAGGAACACTTTAAGGGAGATAGAGGAACACCACCATTGGTAACCTCTCCTCCTTTTCTCTTTGAAATATACTTGCCATCTTGTTATATTGCTTACTTGCTTTCCATATTGCCATTTTATTGCCATTTATGTGATTTATTGCCATAAAGCTCAAGTCTTTACTATGTAGATCATAATACCCCCCCCCCATTCCCCTATCACATAGGATTCATGGAGAATCCATCCCAAGGATGAACAATAAGACCACAAATGGCTTGTTCTAGGGTGGATCTCTCACATGATGATGTGAAAATGTCATCTTTATCATATAAAAATGCCATCTTTACATTAAAAATGTCATCTTTACTTACATAAATGTCATCCCCTTCCCATAGACCTTGCTTCCAAGGATTGTCCACCTAAATGGTTCTTAAAGGACATAGGAAAGCCATAAAGGTCTCCCCTTTACATTCCTAGTCTTAGCTTTCATAGTGTTCCTTACACATGTTTGCATAAAAATGTCATCTTTACTTTAAAAATGCATTTTCCCATGTCCCTCATGATTGGATCTCTCTCCAAGGATTGCCTAGTGACCTTCCTAAGGCACAAAAGGTATAGGATGAGTATAAAGATCCAATCTTTATACCCCTCCCCTTAGTCCCTTTTGGTACTTGAAGCATCTCTTGGGGCGTAGCGGTGTAAAGGTAATATCTTTACATCGTTTCCTCCATATAAAGATGCCATAGTCAGATATCCCTTTAGAAATGGATGAATCTAAGTCCCTACATCTCCGATCATCACGGGAGATGAGCACAAATGTCCCTATCAAGCTCAAATCGTCTCAAGATGTAGGATTGATGGGCAATGGTCCTTCCTTTCTAAAGAGTCTCATTTTTGGACTATAAAAGAGGTGTCCCTATTCCTATCACATATGACCAAAGGTCACTTAATGATGATTAGGGATGGCAACGGGGCGGGTTCAGGGCGGGTTCTTCATTTCCCAAACCCGCCCCTATAGTGATCTACAATTACCCGAACCCGCCTGTAAGTACCCAAATCTGGCTCATGCCTTCCGGTTAAACTTTCCGGCAATTTCGGTAAGTTTTCCGGTAATTCCCCGGACCTTCCCAGTGTTCCGAAAATATTCCGGAACTGTTCCAAATTAATTAAGGGCTGAAAGGAAGACTTATCCATTAAGAAACACATTTTTCTTAATTGGGAGAAAGGTTCTAGAATTTGCCACCTTGCATGTTTCTAGAAATGATGAGTCATTGTGGATAATGCCGCACGGCTGCATTAGCCAAGGATCTCCAGCCGCACGGCTTCATTCGCTCTTCCCAGATTGCCTATAAATAGAGCCCTCCTCTACCCATTTTAATCATCAACAAAAAATACAATATCACCACAATACGAAAAATACACTCCAAAAAGCTGCTGGAAGTCCAAGAAGGTGAAGAAGAAAGCCAAGAAGCCTCCTCCCTCCTCCTTGAAGATCCAAGATCGATCCTTCCTCCTAGCTCCATCCAAAGAAGAAGAGGAAACCATTGGTAATCTCTCACACCCTAACCTTGCATCCTAATTGCTCTATATGAATTAATTTGCTCATTGCATTCATATATTGTTATTATCTTTGTTTGGGACTTGGTAGTTTAAAGATCATATCTTTATCATCCCCTTTACCCCTTTGCATGCATTAGGCATCCCTTGCCATTAAAAATGTAATTTTTATATATATAAAGGTGCATCCTTTGCACCTAAAAACCCCATTTTTTACATAAAAATGTCATCTTAATGCATCATTTGCATATAAAGATCAAGTCTTTATCATAAAAATGCATCCTTTGCACATAAAATCCTTTTCATGCATCCTTTGCATTAAAGATCATATCTTTATCTTAAATTAGCATCCTATGCTTTTCAAAATGCAATCTTTATGCATCCCTTGCATATTTGAATCCCAATTTCCTCATAAAAATGCATCCTTTGCATAAAAATCATGTCTTTACATTAAAAAAGCATCCTTTGCAATAAAGATCACTTCTTTAAATCAAAAAGTATCCTTTACAACCCAAAAAATGTCATCTTTTCACTAAAAATGTCATTTTTATATTAAATCATGCATTTCCCCCGTGTCCCCATTAGCAACCTTGGAACGGACCGGTGTAAAGATCCTATCTTTACATCGTTTCTTCCATAAAGGTTTCATGATCTCTTTAGAAAGGGACAACCTTGAACCCTATATCTCCAATTATCGCTTAAGACGAGTATGAAGCATCTATATGAGCTCGATCATCTTAAAGCGTAGGATTGATGGGCTAAGGACCCTCCTTTTCTAAAGAACCTCATCTTTGACTATAAAGGGAGTCATTCTCTCGATCACGCAAATCCTGAGGTTAAAAAGCGATGATCACAAGTCCAAGATGAGGACGGGATCAAAATCCCGAATACATAAAATCCAAGAAATCCCGAGCGACAACCAATAAATGGTTTGTACGTCCGGAAGACAACTTGGGACATTCCCTCCCCTTATTTTCAAACACATGCACACAAGAAAGCACGCAAGCAAGCACGGTTAATGGAATCTTGGGAGACTTGCTCCGGCAAGGCACCTTGGGTGAACGACGATCCGTTCTTCCCAAGGGATAACTTAACCTCCGAATCCATAAAACCTTTTTTTCAAAGTTTTGAGGTAATCAAAATGGCGTGGCGACTCCATTTTTCAAATTAAACCGGATGTCTTCAAACTCGCGTGAATTCCACAAATTTGGGCACACATTCACAGTTTGGCGACTCCGCTGGGGACATCCCAAAGGAGAAAAGCTTTCATTTTTAAATAAACAATACTTGGTATATAGGTGGAAACCACTTAACCTTCCTATATCGCTCCCTAACCCGGGGCTTGGGATAAACGGTGGTTTAACAATCCCACGTACCGGTATCACTTTTTGAAAAAAAAAAAGAAAAAGAAAGCTTTTCCCTTTGAGCAGGTTAGACTCCCATCGCGGATTCCATGAATCGTGCTTGCTTTCTTTGCCTTGCATTGCATCATTTGCATCTTGGAATTTGTGCATACTTTGAACGGGAAACAACCCGAAAAATAGCAAAGGAGTGGAACCTGAAAAATTGATCCATGCAGTCGTACGGCTCAATCCTCCTTGGATTCTGACCGGACGGCCTCAGTGGCAATTCCACCAGAAAAATCATGGTTAATCTCGCAAATTCCTAGCAGCTTGGGGCTATTCAGTTCCAAGACTGACTGGGGCTCCCAGAAAATTTACGTGCTTAACTGCTGCATTCTCCCCCGTCCCGAAAATCATTCCTTTAAAACACATTTATGAAAAATCTCTATTTTAACTCAAAAAGGAACATTTTTAGGAGACCGCACACTACGCGCACCTGATATATCCTGTACACTTTGCACGCACGTCTTTCAAACCCAGGGTGGTTCCACTGCACACTGACAGCCTTACAATGCTCCCGGCGCATGCACGGAATCATTCCAACCTCCCCCATGGCAAACACAAGGTCGACCAATGCACACCGTGTCACACGTTTCAAAAACCGTGACTTTTTGGTTGGTTTTTGGTCTAGTCCGTGTCATATAGCCCAGTTGCATACCCTCGTAAAGGTCAAGCCTTAGTTCATAACGGAAGTCAAGATCTTTCGCTCAAGCGAAACTCGCCAAAATTCCGACAAGGAAAAATTGGTAGATCTTGACTCCGACATTGACTTTGACCTTGACCCGCACGGAATGCGTAAGAGTCAAGACCGAGTCTTTGCCAAAAATCCAAAGATCTTTCGCTCAAGCGAAGCTCTGCCAAAATTCCGACAAGGAAAAATTGGCAAGATCTTGACCCGGCATTGACTTCGATTCGACTCACGCAAGCGTATGCAACGAAGTTCAATGTGACATCGCGTCATCCGGCTTTTGCCGCCCGACCCATGCCTATTATCTTCTCGGACATTACCGAAAGTCAAAACGTCATTCGCTCAAGCGAAACTCTGCCAAAATTTCAATTAAGGCAGAAAGACGAGACTTTCCCGGTATTGCCTTGACCATAATTCGCATCGCTCGTGCGTTGAAAGTTCCTATGACCCGCTAGACCCGTTAGGAGCGTTCTTTACTCGATCGGTGGGATCCGCGTGCCCTATAGACCCTCGCCCGGGCCGCCCACCCCGGGAGGTCGAAATACGTGGAATACGAGGGGCTTATAGACGTAGTGACGAAACCCACCGATCCAGATCTAGAGTAGTTGCGAAAAAGAAGGGCAAATCCCCTTTTCCAACCAAATAGAAATTAATAAAAGACACTGTTTTAAGTAAACTGGAAGATTCTTAATTTGCATATTGCTTGAGCCTTCAGCCTAAACACCTACCCCGAGTCTAAACCTCTCCTATCCCTTTCCCGCAGCGAGAAAGAAGTGGGTGAGAACACCGGTCACGACTTGTTAGCGCGTAATTCTCGTACAGCTCGCCAATCCTCGCTTTGTCGCTCTTTCCAAAGTGTCAAAATGGCCAACATGGTAATCAACAATGGTAATGACCAAGCAGTCGGAGAGGCCATCCCAGTTCAACCCAAGCCTCATATCTGGTATGATGTATGTGATTGTGAAGACTGTCTGGAATATGAGTATCAAGAATGGATCAATGAGGACGCTCCTTCAAGAAAGAAGAAGAAGAGGAAGTCCACGCAGCAAAAATTAAAGGAAAGGTATGAAGCCGGGGACAAGAGCGTCGGAACTCTAGGGGAGCCTTCCGGCAAGTTTGATTACTACGTCAGTTATGCCAAAGAGCCCGCCAAGGAGCCCACCATTCAAAGCACAGTCCAGCCTGACATCCCCGTGATCAGTGACCCTCTTGAAGCAGAGAATGCCGAATTTGTTGCCATCATAAAGTTCAATGAGAAGCTAGCAGATCTAGAAGCGTAATACGTAAAGCCTATTGAATACGTAGCGCCAAGGAAGAATTAAGATCCCTTCGAAGAAGACTTCATCAAGATTATCCAAGCCAACCCTCCCGTTGGCTATACCGACAAGGTCGTGGTGTCCAAGATCAAGCAAAGAGAAAATGAGTTATCAAGAAGGCATTGATAAGATGAGCCGACTCTTCACCAATGAGCCCAGCTTGTCACGGATGAGCTCGCCGAGAGATTGCATCAAGCTACTCTAGCTCCCCACACCATCTTTCCACTAAGACCGGCCCGTCAATGATTTCCGGCAAGTTTTTGATCGTTTGAAGTATCCAACTTTCTCAAGAGCGCCGACGAGATTGCTACTCCCTGTGGCAACAAAGCAGGAAGGAGTGAGATCCCGGTCCAACCCTTGTCAAACACCCTCGAGTCAATAAGTAATGTAGGGTCCCGAGTCGCATGGCGTCTATTCGGTCGAGTCGGGGAATCTTTGAATTCCAGTCCTTCCGAGTCATCCGAAAGCCTCACGCCCGAGGATTATCAAAATGTAATCGATGTCATCTTTCCCTTTTTTGAATGAAATGACAGATCTTTCGATTATCCCTTATTTCCAACTTAACAAATGATAAATTAACTCAAAACTTAACAACAGCTTAATAATGAATCATTTGAACAAGATGCAAACACACTAAATGAACAATACATTAAAGAAATCTTTAAGGTGTTACGTAAAAGAGGAAAACCGGGCCCAAGCCGCCGAGGAGGTTTTGACAAGTGTGAACTTGGGTACCGTCGAGGAACCTAAAGAGACACAGATTGGAAACTTCTTCCAGGGGGTTGAACGGGACAGACCGGTTGATCTCGCTCGTAGAATACATGGACGTGTTTGCATGGTCATACAAGGATATGCCGGACTAGACAAGCTCAATAATAGAGCACGTAATCCCTCTAGCACCGTATGCTAAGCCGCAGCGTAAATTGAGGAAAATCAAGCCGAGTGGTCTCTACTGTGTCAAAGAAGAAATTGAGAAGCTACTCGCGGGTAGGATTCATCGTAGTCATCGAATATCCGACATGGTTGTCCAATATTGTGACCGTCACCAAGGCCAATGGGAAGGTGCGTTGTGTAGATTTCCGGGATCCGAACAAGGCCGCCCCAAAGATGATTACCCCTTGCCAAACATAGACATCCCGGTGGACTCCACCGCCAACTACGAAGTCAAATCCTTCGTTGATGGCTTTGCAGTGCTACAACCAGCATCAAGATGGCCGAAGAAGACCAAGAAAAGACAGCCTTCACCACACCGTGGGGAACTTATCGCTATACAAGAATGCCATTTGGGCTTAAGAACGCCGGGCTACTTATCAAAGGGCAAATGACCGCGCTTTTCCATGACATGATCCACAAGGAGATTGAGGTCTACGTAGACGACATGATAATCCACTCCAAAGGCGAGGACGGGCAAGACTTTGTTGACCTGCGAAAGTTCTTTGAGAGGCCGAGACAACATTCCATGAGACTAAACCCGCTAAATGCACCTTCGGAGTGACAAGGGGAAAAGTGCTTGGGTATATGGTCACGGAGCGAGGTATCGAAGTCGACCCCGAAAGATCAAAGCCATTATGGACATGAGGCCACCTCGAACCTGCATGTAAGTCAAGAGCTTTATGGGTAAGTTGCAAGACATCACCGTTTCACAATCGCTGACCACTATGTGCGAGCCCATCTTCAAGCTCATGAAGAAGAATGTAGATACAGAGTGGACCGAAGAATGCCAGGATGCCTTTGACCGTATCAAAGCATACTTAGTACATCCTCCTGCTATGCCCCCACATAGACAGTAAACCTCTTCGCTCTATCTCACCGTCACCGATACGGCAGCTTGGGGCTATGCTTGCTCAGAGAAGAAAGACTCTCGGGTAGAGAATGCCATTTACTTTGTCACTCGGAAGCCGCAGTGGAAGTGAGCTCAATTACTCAAAGCATGTGAAAAGACTTGTGCAGACTCGGTCCGGGTAGTCGGCAAGTTGAAGCATTATATGCAAGCCCACCCCGTGAATTTGGTCTCAAAAATGGACCCCATCAAGTACATCTTCGATAAGCCTTCCCTCTCGATGCGTCTAGCAAAGTGGTCCTTCTTCTTAGCGTAGTACGACATCAACTACGTGACCGTAAAGGCCATCAAGGGTCAAGCATTGTCGACCACCCGGCGAACTTCCCGCAATGAGGACAGAGGGCCCGAACCCCAATTCCTGCATGAAGGGATCTTTGCAGTTGAGCCCAAGAATCGATGGCAATTATTCTTTGACGGAGCCGCTAACAAAGGAGGAAATGGCGTAGGGATGCTACTGGTCGATCCGAAAGATGAGCACACGCCCATAGCCCTCAAGTTGAACTTCCCTGCCACGAACAATGTCGCCGAGTACGAAGCTTGCATTGCCGGTTTGGAAGCCGCCTTAGAAAGGAATGTCAAGGAGCTCGAAGTTTATGGAGACTCACTGATCATCAACCAGGTCTCCAACAAATGGAAGACTGTGGACCCTAATCTTCGCCGGTATCATGCCCATATGGAGGAGTTGGACCGGACAGTTCAGAGAAGTGACTTTCCACTACTTGCTAAGGGAAAAGAACAGATTCGCAGATGCCCTAGCTACTTTAGCCTCACTGGTAGAGATTCCCGAGGGAAATGCCATAAAACCCTTCAGAGTGGGTAGAAGAGAAGCCCCACTTTCGTTGTGAAGTAGACCTGGGACCCGAGCCTATAAAGGAACCTTGGTACAATCAAATTTACCAGCTCCTCAAAGATGGAGAATCAACTTTCAAAGACGAAGAAGGTAGACCGAAAGAAGGTATCGTGAGCCAAGAGCTTGCAAGCCTTGAAAAGGTTGGCCTCCCATTATGTCATTCTAGGAGGCAACCCGTACAAGAAGCGGTATCAAGGACCACTCCTCTTATGCGTCACTCAAGAAAGGGCCAAAGAGTTGATGACCGAAGTCCACAATGGTCCCCGCGGTCCTCATATGAATGCCGAGCCCCGATGCAAGTGATCCTCGTAATGGGTTACTACTGGATTTCCATGGAAACAGATCGTGTCCAAAGACGTCCGAGCATGCGACAAGTGCCGCGGTTTGCCAACCTCAACCATCTCCCGCCTCATGACCTGCATCGCATGACGACTCCTTGGCCGTTTGCAACTTGGGGTATTGACGTGATAGGGAAGATAGCCCCTGCAGAAGCAATGGGCACGAATTCGTATTAGTAGCCATCGACTACTTCACCAAGCGGGTAGAGGCCAAGTCCTACAAGGTCCTCACTTCCAAGAAGGTTGCCCAGCTTTATCAAAGAAAACATAATGTGTAGATATGGGGTGCCCAATGAGATCATTTCGATAATGGGTCGCACTTTGAAGGGGATCGCGGTAGATTGCCGTCGAGTTCAGATCACTCGCCACAAGTCGTCCCCGTACATGCACCTCGAGCTAATGGAGCCGTGGAAGCCGCTAATAAGACGCTCGAACGGATCATCCGGAAAATGGCCACCCGTGGTCGTGATTGGCCCGAAAAGCCGCACTTGGCACTATGGGGCTACGTAACGTCCTGTCCGAATGCCCACAGGAGAAACTCCCTTTTGCCCTAACCTACGGGATGGAAGCAAAGCTGTTACCCGTGGAGTTGGAAATCCCGTCATTAAGGGTCCTCCTGGAAAACAAAGTGTCAACGAAGTAGAATGGTTGCGTAGCCGGCATGATGAGTTAGCCTTGCTCGATGAAAGAAGGCTTAAAGCCATGGAGCACACCCGAGCCTATCGAGGCGAATGGCCGAGCATTTGACAAAAAGGTCAAGGCCGTAGGACATCAAAGAGGGTGACTTAGTGCCGAAAGTGAAGCCCCTACCGTAGACAACCCCGGGAAAATGGGAACCCGTTTGGATCGGCCCTTATGTGGTGCGTAAGATACTATCGGGAGGAGCCATGAAGCTTGCGCACTGGACGGCAATCCCTTTGTCCACCCAAATAACGGTGATAAGCTCCGAAGGTACTATGTCTAAAAAATAAAAAAAAAAAAAAAAAAGAAAAAAATCTTAGTGCAAAAAGAGTAATGCCCACTAGGCCGAAAACCCAAAAAGGGCGGTCTAGGCAAAAACAAAGGTTGCACATAAAAAAAAAAAGAAAAAAAAATCTTAGTGCAAAAAAAGAGTAATGTCCAAATAGGGCCGAAAACCCAAAAAGGGCGGTCTAGGCAAAAAACAGGGCTGCACATAAAAAAATAGAAAAAAGAGTTCACCAGAATGAACTACGAAGACCTGAGCCCCTTAGTCTTTCTTGTAAAAGGGGAACGTAGGCAGCCATTTATGGTTCAGTCTAAACAATAAATAAAAATAAAGGACATTTCAGTTTTCATAAAACGGGTCCCAAGCAATAAGACATTTGAATTTCCATGAAATGTGTCTTGATTAATTTCTAAGATAATATCTCTTGTTCATTACAAGTTAAAAACTTCTTGATGAGTTCAAGCACGGTCTACTCTTGACTCTGCTAACCTGCTACAAAGATCTAAAATACAAAAAATGCCTAAATAAACTAATGTGTTTGCAAAATGGCAATAAGGGAATCCTAAGAAAAGATCCGTCGCCGTCATTCGCCGAGTCTTCTTTGGTCTTCTTCCCTTTACCTCGACCCCGTCGAGTTTTCTTTCTCTTCTTCTCTATAATGTCGGTATCCCTCATTCCGATCTCCGGTATCCTCACTGGAGCCTCCACCAAACCCGTGTCAATAAGTGCTCTCTCTACACGAGCACGAGTCTGCACTTTCTCCCTCCGAGCCTCGCCAAAGGAGCGACCTCGGACAATCTCTTGTATCGAGCCTCCATATCTCCGATCAGTCACCCGACCGGTTATGGCGACTCGCCTTAGCCTCGCCTCCCTCGTAGTCCTACTCGAGTCGCAGCCGCCCCAATAAAGCCTCCGACGTCTCTCCCTGCATGACCCGAGTCGCTCCCATCTCCCTCTCGTACCAGTCCAAGTAGACAGTGGTCAAGATGGTACTCTTCCTGCTCCTGAAGATAGCCCTGGGTGGGAAAGCAGTGTATGTCCAAGCCCTCGAGAAAAATAAGAAGCTGGATGGATCTCTCATATCAAATGGCACCACCTCCATGGTCCGGATGTCCTCCCAATCGCCCAACGGCTCCTGTAAGGCCCCGAACTGCCTGGTTACCAAGCAAGGAATGTAGAAGGACGACCAGCAGAACCCTGAAACCCTCACTATATAGGACTCCTGAAATATCCTCCTGGTCTGCAACCTCCAATGAGGTATCCACCAACGGATGTCCGAAGTGGATAGCCTAGCCATCATCAGCTCCCAGCTACCCTGGTCCTGTTGCCTCGGTGCACCTCTCCGAGAAATCACCCAAGGGCACTGAGTCGGCAAAGCCCCTGGCAAAGCCCCGAGCCTCTCCTGCAACCACAAAGTCAGCACAGCTGGACTCCCAGACCTCATGAAATGGTCTCCCCTAGCCATCCTGTCAATGCCATGCAATGTCTCTCCCAAAACCAGTGGGACAATGTCCTTCCCAGCTCTACAATCTCTGACCATGTCCAAAAGATCACCATGACAGATCCCCACGGACTCAGCGGTGAACAGAACAGAAAATATACAGAGAATAAAGGCATCCATAGCTACCGTGGTCGCAGCCATAGCCGGAGACCCGAACCTGCCCGGGATATCAGAAAGGTCAATCCCATCCGGGGCTATCATCATCTCCTCAGCCTCTCCCAGAGAAATCTGCAGAAAAGATGCAAGCTTTGCCGCCACCGGCACGTCTTCGATCAGCGGAATCGATATAGCCTCAATTTCTGGACCCCCAATCAAGGCTCGGAAGTCTTCATGCGTTGGGACAATCTCGTTGTAAGAAAAGCAGTAAACGTGTCTCTGGACGTCCCAAAACCTTGCTGCTGCTCTCAAAAGGTCCCAATCGGGCAGGAGATCCCTCAGATGCCATAAAGACTTGATCTTGAAGGAAGAATCAAGCAGCCCCTTGTGAAATTGGAAGTTGTATTTCACCCAAGATTGAAGATCGGACAGAAAACGGTCTCGCTTCCCCCTTTGCAATCTGACGGGCTTCTCCATTGCAAAATGACCAAAGATGGTGTCTTTAAGTCCAAAATGTGCTCTGGGAACAATTGGGACAAGTCTAAGTTGAAAATGAAGTGAAATGGCCAAGCCTTGCTTTTATTCAGAAAATAACCAAACCCGCACAGTAACCGTGAGCCGCACGGCCTCATTTGCCCTCAGGTCCATGCCGCACGGCTACATTTGCCCTCTGCAGAAAAAATCTGCAGCAACCAAAGTTGCTGCCCAAGGTAGTTTTCACCCCACTTTCTCAACCAAGACCTGTACAAAAACATATCCAAACACCAACCATGTAATTTTGTGTCATCACAAATCATTTTGGCCCAGTTTCAGCCCCGATTCCAAGCAAAAAATCGCCCCAAGGCTCAAGTAATATGCAAATTAAAAAAGCATAAATTAGAAAAGCAAATAAATTGTTAATACATAGTTTTCGCCCCATTGGCGCCCAAATAAAGCAAAAAACAAATAAAATGTGCATAAAACTTTTTCATTGTTTGTTTTTGTTCCTAATCCACTCTAGAGACCTCCTAGGCCTCCGATTCTTCTTCTTCTTCATTGCTGCTCAGCTCATAGACGCTAGCCTCCCTCATCAAATCCTCTGCATCGCTCACATCTGAAAGATGGACATTATCGTGCCCGTACTCAGCCAGCTGCTCCAGGATGTCAGCATTGGGTCCCCGTCCCCGAGGCATGGCACTGGAAGAGTACTCCGAGGCCGATGAGGTAGACGTTGTGCCCCCGACATGCCTTCTCTTGCGCCCGGGCTCCTGTACGTCCGCCGCCGCCTTTGAAGTGCAGGCCAGCTTCCTCAGAAGGGACCGGCACATGTCCTTCCAGCCCCTGTTCTGCCTAACCAGTCTGTCATAGGTGCGAGCTGGAACCTGAGAAAAAGAGGAGAAAAATCTCAGAAAATCTCAGAATTGCAAAAAGCAAAGAATCTGAAAAAAGATCCTAAAAGTATACTTACAAAGGCTGTCAGCGGCAAAGTATACCGGCTCCCTAGTGTCGGGGACAGGAATCCTCATCCTCCTTGGAACTCCGTGGGCCACGTATGAAATGTGCGCAGGAGGGATCGGCGGGTCGAAGGCTCGCCCTCCCCATATCCCCGAGTGACCGCCGCCTTCATCGCCTTCTGTGGCGTCCTCAGGCGCTGCTCCACAAACACAGCGTAGGGGGTATCCATGTCAAAATACTCCTCTGCGGCTATACCTCCCTGGTACCTAGCTATCTCATCTGCCTGCCAATCCCTGGGCTGTAGCATCCGTGCTGGAGGATCATGGGGAGTAATGGCGTCCAATGGAGGGACATGGCCATGCTGCCTAGAAAATCGGTCCCCCAAATAGATGACATCACATGTCGCCCCCGCCAGCCATCTCCTCTGCCTCGTCGCCTCAATGGCCTCTCCTAGCAAAATCTCTGGATACCTGCCCCACGGGTAGAAGTCCACCCCATCATGTCCATCCCTGTTGATGACTGGCCTCACCATCTTGTAATCAAAAGTGATCCGGGTCTTCCCCGTGAACTTATCTCTCGCATCTCCCCTCCAGCGGATCATAGCGGGAAAGATGGTGACATCGATCTGTTGGTTCCACGGAAAGAACCTGATCACCTCACAAAACCAGACCTGCATGTTCAAAACATCAAAAAGGTCATTTTTCTCTCATGAAAAGTCTCAAAGGCAGAAAAGTAAAAGAGAAAAAAGAGAGACTACCTCGAGAGCAAAGGAGAAGCAGTCCATGGAGGCAGCCTTGTTACGGCTGTACATATCCAGAGAAAAGTACAGCTCTGCCAATCCGGCCTCGCCCCACGAGACCGTCCCAATCCCGCTAACATCCTCCAGAGAGTCGAGGAGGCAAGTCATGGCCAGAGTCCCAAAATTAGCAAAGATGGTGACTGACAGCATCAACCACACGAAAGCTCTAGCAAGCTGGTGGGCGGTCACATCACTAGCGGCAAAGTCCCGTATGCAGTTCTGGACTGCCACCTCGAAGTTCCTTGTCTCCATTCCGAGCCCCTTGGGAATGAGCTCAAACCCAACCAAAGCCCTGAACTCCTCGACAGTGATATGGTCCCTCCAAGTCACAGGCCTCCCGGTGAACTGTAAGCCCGTAATAGCAGTGAAATCGGCCGGAGTCACCGTCAGCTCCCCCCAGCAAAGATGAAAGTTGTGAGTGGTATCCCACCAGAACTCAGATAGGGCCTGGACCAAGCCCTTACTCTTCGAGGTAATGTGAATCCCCCTGCCGATCGCCTCAATGAATAAATCCAGGCCGGTAGCCCGCACCAACTCCTTGGGGTTCGCCCCATTCTTCTCAAAATCGGGCATCCTCTCCCATAGCCTCACAGCAATCTCCGAAGGCCCTCTAGACTTGTTCTACTGTAGACAAGCACAGCAAAGAAATGCGTCAGTCCTTCATCTCATTTCAAAAGCGCACATATTTTCAAAAAGAAAAGCATTCATAAAAATCTTTCTAGCATCCTTTGCATAGAAAACACGTTTTTCATCACTTGAAACACGTCATGTCAAATCATATTGCTTTCCTAAAGCACAAAATCACAATTTTCAAAATTCTTTGCACATAAGCATTATTTTTCAACAAAGTGGCATGCATGAATCCTTTTCATCTTCCAAAATCCTGTTTTCTCATTGATAATCAAAATTTTGACC
Source organism: Adenophora triphylla var. japonica (assembly GCA_022495995.1). Taxonomy (NCBI): domain Eukaryota; kingdom Viridiplantae; phylum Streptophyta; class Magnoliopsida; order Asterales; family Campanulaceae; genus Adenophora; species Adenophora triphylla. Next base: position 83,305 of record JAFEMH010003083.1, read on the forward strand.
TAGTTCTAGCACATGCAAGGGCTTCGTCTCACTTTAGACAATTATCATTCTTACTTTATTATCGAGAAAGAAGTGGGTCATTCTCATTATTTTTGTCAAATAAATTGCACATGCATGTTCTTAGCCTCATAGGTTATTCATCAATGTCTCAAAATCATTCAAAAATCCTAGGAAAATTCAAAAAATTCCTAAAGCTCGGGTGTAAGTGCTCCAATTTGAGCTTGTTAGCATTTTCGTTAGAAAATTAACGAAAGTTATAACATTACTAACATTTCTAACAATTCCTAACCTTTCTAACAAAGCAAGGGTAAAGTGGGCATTGCCATTTAAAGTTAAACCAAGAAAAGAATCTCAAAAAGCAAAAGAAATTGGAAAAATCCGAATTAGGCAAGTTGAAAAACAAACTGCTGGAATTTTTTGAATAATATTCTTCCTGTTCAAAGCCTGGAGCAGCATTTAATGCACCAGGCACGTTTACGATACCCTCCGCGCGGATCTATTTGTCATTTCAGAGGGCCTATAAATTGAACCCTCCTCTCTCAGTTTACACAACACAACTCACTCACAGCAACTGCACCTTGGCGAAAAATAGGGAGAAAACATAGAGGACTTCATTGTTATCTACTTGTTTTCTCTTTAACCAACTCTAATCACCAACCCTAAACACATTCAAATCTTGATACTCCTCAAGTCAAGCTCATACACAAGGGAAGATAGGTATAACCTCCCTCTTCCTACCCTAAATCTCTCTTCTTCATGCATGCATCTCAAGCTTTAAAGATGTAGTTTGTTCATCAACTCATTTGTTGTTCATCTTTGCTTGACCTAAAAATGTAGTCACCTTGGAATAAATTTCCAATGGATGACCATTTAAAAGGTCTAAATCATTTTCTTACTCACTTAAAAGTGTTTTTCTAAAGATCATTCACTAAAAAGTGTTTTCCAAAAATCATTTTCATACACAAAATCTTTCTTTCAAAGGATGAAATTCCCCTTCCCAAGCAAATGAAATGCTTGAAGTCCTAATGTACCCCAAGGATGGTTTGATATAGTAGATCACCACTAAAATGTTTAGTGATCACTAATCAAAGCCTAGGGAAATGGGGACAAGCATGGATGCAAAACCCCCTTTAAAATCATGTTTTTCCTTCTTGAGAAGTTGCTGTCCAGTAGCAATTTTCTAAGACCTCTGTCCATGATATAATTTTTTGGACATACAGAAACTTGTAATTTGGTGTTGACTACAAAATACTTTTTGTAGCCAACATACAGAGCTTTCCATAAATATTTTTATTTTATTTTTTGCGTGAGTAAAACTCCTATTTTCAAATTTTCTTTTAAAGGTCAGTTCATCAGTCTCTGGAAATCCAGATTTCAGATCTGAAATTTCCAGAAGGTTTTCGTCCACTAAATCATCTCCAAAATGGATATTTCTTTCACAGAAACCTTATTTAAGGTATTTTAAACATTTTTCATTCTCGGACTTTTCCCAGATTCTGGAATTTTAAAGCCCTAAAGTCCATTTCAATATCAAGTGTCCACTGCCTTTTTCTTTCTGGCAGAAGTGACTTTCAACTTCAAAAAAATCTTTTGGGTATATAAACTCAACCCAAAAATCACACCAAAAATCATGGGATCAGTTTAAAGCCTTATAAAGAGTTCCCAATTTTTGGTTTCCTCAGTTTCAACTTATTTTGGCCAAAGTAACACACACACACACACACACAAATGGTTTTTAAGCTTGGAAGACTCGTTTCACGAGGCATTCCGGGTGCACACTAACGTCCTTCCCGGCGTGTAACGTGACCTCCGAACCCAAATTTCTAATCTCTGGCATTTTTCAAAGTTTTGGCCCTTAAAACAAAAATGGCGTGGCGACTCCGTTTGATTTCAAAAAATCGGGTACATCACAGCCCTAAGTCAATCAATACTCAATCAAAATCGACGGAATTGAGCCAAATAAGAATGCTTACCCCAACCGATCGCGGGTTCGTCGATTTGTGCTCTCTTCTCCCCGGATAGAGCTCCGATGGAGGTGTAAGAAAGTCGTACCTCCTATCCGTACGAACGAGCTCCTTCCTCCTCCTTTGAGCGGCCGCGGAGATATTCCTCCTCGCTTGCCTTGGCACCTGATCCATTCTTGATCAAAGGAAGCAAGGGGATTGAAAGAATTTCGAATTTTCTTCCTCTCTTCTCTCTCTCTCCCTCGGCTGGAATGGGCGGCAGTAATGCCCAATAGCCCGTTCAAATCTGATTTTAAATAATCTGGAAAAATTAATTTTCCAGCCTTACGGCTTCTTTTGCCTCCCTCTCATGTCGGGCGGCTTCTTTCGCTCTGAGCAGAAATTACAATTTTGCCCCTAGACTTTTCACTTGGGCATCCAATTCCCGTTATCCTTTAACTAAGATAACATCTTTTTCAGAAGATATCCCTTATCTCCTAAGCAATTAAGCTTTCTTCCCAGTCGCCTCCGTTAATTTCGTTATAACGGGATAACGCTAGGTGACAACCTCCGAATTGTCGAAATCCGAACTTAAGCTACCTCTATCACGAATAGTGAAGTATGCTCGAGTTCTTCCGAACTTAAGCTACCTCTATCACGAATAGTGAAGTATGCTCAAGTTCTTCTAAACTTAAGCTACCTCTATCACGAATAGTGAAGTATGCTCAAGTTCTTCTAAACTTCAGCTACCTCTATCACGAATAGTGAAGTATGCTCAAGTTATCCAAACTCTAGCTACCTCTATCCACTCGATAGTGACGTAAGCTCTAGTTTCCTCAGGTGACAACCTCCATTAATTGTCAATCAGATGACAACCTCCATTAATTGTCAATCAGGTGACAACCTCCATTAATTATCAAAACCTCAAGGATCCTTGACCTCGTTCTTAACCTATCTAGTGATGCTTGAACTACGATCAAGGCTTGATTCCTCTGGGATACGTAGGTAGCCTTTTATAAAAGGTCCAGTCATTCGACCACTTTGGTCACCCTGTTTCTTCGTTACTCCTCAGTGATGAAGTAGTCCCTCATAGAGACTTTGTTATCTGACCACCTAGGTCATTTCTAGCATATCCCCAGTAGGATCAATTGCCTGACCTCCTAGGTCATTTCCTCTTCTATTTTCCCAGCAAGAGACCAGTTTTCTCTTCTCCATTTCTCAGCGGATCTTTTCCGAACTACGGCCTGGCTTGATTCCCACTCGGGATACGTAGGTAGCCTTCCGAAGGTTCAGCCACTCGACCACCTCGGTCTCTCGATCCGTCTCGGCATTCACCAGATTGGATCCTTTTCTATCGACAACCCCACTCGCCTTGCAAGTGACGTTGCCGAGGGCTTCTGTAAGTACCCAAATCTGGCTCATGCCTTCCGGTTAAACTTTCCGGCAATTTCGGTAAGTTTTCCGGTAATTCCCCGGACCTTCCCAGTGTTCCGGAAATATTCCGGAACTGTTCCAAATTAATTAAGGGCTGAAAGGAAGACTTATCCATTAAGAAACACGTTTTTCTTAATTGGGAGAAAGGTTCTAGAATTTGCCACCTTACATGTTTCTAGAAATGCTGAGTCATTGTGGATAATGCCGCACGGCTGCATTAGCCAAGGACCTCTAGCCGCACGGCTTCATTCGCTCTTCCCAGATTGCCTATAAATAGAGCCCTCCTCTACCCATTTTAATCATCAACAAAAAACACAATATCACCACAATACGAAAAATACACTCCAAAAAGCTGCTGGAAGTCCAAGAAGGTGAAGAAGAAAGCCAAGAAGCCTCCTCCCTCCTCCTTGAAGATCCAAGATCGATCCTTCCTCCTAGCTCCATCCAAAGAAGAAGAGAAAACCATTGGTAACCTCTCACACCCTAACCTTGCATCCTAATTGCTCTATATGAATTAATTTGCTCATTGCATTCATATATTGTTATTATCTTTGCTTGGGACTTGGTAGTTTAAAGATCATATCTTTATCATCCCCCTTACCCCTTTGCATGCATTAGGCATCCCTTGCCATTAAAAATGTAATCTTTATATATATAAAGGTGCATCCTTTGCACCTAAAAACCCCATTTTTACATAAAAATGTCATCTTAATGCATCATTTGCATATAAAGATCAAGTCTTTATCATAAAAATGCATCCTTTGCACATAAAATCCTTTTCATGCATCCTTTGCATTAAAGATCATATCTTTATCTTAAATTAGCATCCTATGCTTTTCAAAATGCAATCTTTATGCATCCCTTGCATATTTGAATCCCAATTTCCTCATAAAAATGCATCCTTTGCATAAAAATCATGTCTTTACATTAAAAAACATCCTTTGCAATAAAGATCATTTCTTTAAATCAAAAAGCATCATTTGCAACCCAAAAAATGTCATCTTTTCACTAAAAATGTCATTTTTATATTAAATCATGCATTTCCCCCGTGTCCCCATTAGCAACCTTGGAACGGTGTAAAGATCCTATCTTTACATCGTTTCTTCCATAAAGGTTTCATGATCTCTTTAGAAAGGGACAACCTTGAACCCTATATCTCCAATTATCGCTTAAGACGAGTATGAAGCATGTATATGAGCTCGACCATCTTAAAGCGTATGATTGATGGGCTAAGGACCCTCCTTTTCTAAAGAACCTCATCTTTGACTATAAAGGGAGTCATTCTCTCGATCACGCAAATCCCGAGGTTAAAAAGCGATGATCACAAGTCCAAGATGAGGACGGGATCAAAATCCCGAATACATAAAATCCAAGAAATCCCGAGCGACAACCAATAAATGGTTTGTACGTCCGGAAGACAACTTGGGACATTCCCTCCCCTTATTTTCAAACACATGCACACAAGAAAGCATGCAAGCAAGCACGGTTAATGGAATCTTGGGAGACTTGCTCCGGCAAGGCACCTTGGGTGAACGACGATCCGTTCTTCCCAAGGGGTAACTTAACCTCCGAACCCATAAAACCTTTTTTTCAAAGTTTTGAGGTAATCAAAATGGCGTGGCGACTCCGTTTTTCAAATTAAACCGGATGTCTTCAAACTCGCGTGAATTCCACAAATTTGGGCACACATTCACACCGCCCCGCCCCGTTATTTGCATTACCCGAGCCCGCCCCTCCCCGCGCCGATAGTTAACCAAAATGAAAGTTTGAACAACTTCAAATTTTTTTTTTTTATCTCATGAAAATTAATGGGAATTATTTCATTTCAAACGAGTACACATTTCGACTAGTTTTCGCATACTACAATATAAAGCAGATAACCAAAAGTTACCTTAAATCTATTGCTCCACATCCAAGGAAAATAACTAAATTCGTAAAGAGGTAGTGCATGGAAATATTTAATAGGCACATTGTAAGCTATGAGGAACTCCATTTCCACAATCATTGAGAAGCAAGCTTAGGCAGTATTTAGTAAGGGTATTTAAGTAATTTCATACCTAATCGGGGCGGGTTTGGGGCGGGGCGGGGGTAAACCCGAACCCTATAAAAACCCGACGGGTTTTCAAAATTGCTTCCCAAACCCGGCCTATTAGGGGCGGGTCTTTTCGGGTTCGGGGCGGGTTTCGGGTTTTTGACATCCCTAATGATGATCGTAAGTCCAAGATGAGCACAGGATCCAAGTCCCGAACATATAAAAATCCAAAGAATCCCGAGCGATAACCAACTCATGGTTTATACGTCCGGAAGATAAATTGGCACATTCCCTCCTTTTCAAATCACATCCCACACACGAAAGCACAAAAGCAAGCACGAAAGTTGGATCTCGAAAGACTTGCTTCGGCAAGGCTCCTTGGGTGAACGCCAAACGTTCTTCTCAAGGGGTAACTTAACCTCCGGACCCTAATCCTTTTTTTCAAAGTTTTGAGGAAATCAAAATGGCGTGGCGACTCCGTACCGGTATATAGGTGGAAACCATTAAACTTCCCGTTAGCTTTTATTTTTGATAAAAAAAAAAGTGATACTTGGTATATAGGTGGAAACCATTAAACTTTTCGTTAGCGCCTCCTCACCAGAGTCGGGGATAAAATATGGTCTAACAATGCCACGTACCGGTATCCTTTCAAAAGAAAAAAAAACTTTTGAGTGGGTTAGCCTTCCACCGCGGATCCAATTTTCGTGCTTGCTTTTCTTTCTTATGCCTTGCATGCATTTTGGTTTTTGGGATTGTGCACATTCTGAATACTGAACAGGAAGCTTTCTGGAGCTGAAAAGGTGCCAAAATGTTCGGGAAATAACCTGCAAATGAAAAAATTTTGGAACCTGGAAAATTGCTTCATCCAGCCGTACGGCTTGATCTTCTCAGATACTAGCCGGGCGGCTTCTTTGGGCAATTCCACTAGGACACAATCTGAGGCTAATATGGCAGCTTAAGCAGCTTGGGGCTCTTCAGTTCCAAGACTGTCCGGGCTCCAGAAAATTTACATGCTTAACTGCTGCATTTCCCCCATCCCGAAAATCATTCCTTTAAAACACATTTCTGAAAATTTCTGTTTTTTTAACTCAAAAAGGAACATTTTTAGGAGGCCGCACACTACGCGCACCTTATATATTCTGTACACTTTGCACGCACGTCCTTCAACCCGGGATGTTTATTCAGTTGCAGTCACGGACAGCCTTACGATGCTCCCGGGCGCGCACGGAATCATCCCAAACTCCCCATGGCAGCCAGTGTTGACCAATGCATAGTCCGTGTCACACATTTTAAAACCGTGACTTTTGGTTGGTTTTTGGTCTAGACCGTGTCATATATCCCAAATTGCATACCCCCGTAAAGGTCAAACCTTAGCCTATGTCGAAAGTCAAGATCCTTCGCGCAAGCGAAACTCTGCCGAAATTCCGCCAAGGGAAAATCGGCAGAATCTTGACTCCGGCATTGACTTTGACTTTGACCCGCACGGTATATGTAAGAGTCAAGCCCGAGTCCGTGCCAAAAAATCAAAAGATCTTTTGCGCAAGCGGAGCTCTGCCGAAATTCCGTCAAGGAAAAATTGGCAAGATCTTGACCCGACATTGACTTTGACTTTGACTCGCGCAACGTATGCAATGAAGTTCAATGTGACACTGTGTCATCCAACTTTTATCGTCCGAACCATGCCTATTAATTTCTTGGACAATGCCTAAAGTCAAAACGTCAATCGCGCAAGCGAAACTCTGCCAAAATTCCGTTAAGGCTGAAAGACGAGACTTTCCCGGCATTGCCTTGACTATAATCCGCATCACGCGTGCGTTAAAAGTTCCTATGACCCACCAGTACATCCCCCGGTGCTATGCCCCCCACATGGACAGAAACCTCTTCTGCTCTATCTCACTGTCACTGATACGGCAGTTGGGGCTATGCTTGCTCAGGAGGAGAAGGACTCTCGGGTAGAAAACGCCATTTACTTTGTCAGTCGGAAGCTGCAAGGAAGTGAGCTCAATTACTCGGCGTGCGAAAAGACTTGTGCAGGACTGGTCTGGGTAGTCGATAAGATGATGCATTACATGCAAGCCCACTCTGTGAACTTGGTCTCGAAAATGGACCCTATCAAGTATATCTTCGACAAGCCTTCCCTTTCGATGCGTCTGGCAAAGTGGTCATTCTTCTTAGCTGAGTATGACATCAACTATGTGACGAGAAAGGCAATCAAGGGTCAAGAGCTGTCAGACCATCTGGCAAACTTCCCTAGCAATGAGGACCGTGGGCCCGAACCCCAATTCCCAAATGAAGGGATCTTCGTAGTTAAGCCTGAGAACCGATGGCAGCTTTTCTTTGACGGAGCTGCTAACAAAAGAGGAAATGGCGTAGGAATGCTACTGGTCGATCCGAAATATGAGCACACGCCAATAGCCATCAAGTTGAACTTCCCTGCCCCAAACAATGCCGCAGAGTATGAAGCTTGAATTGCTGGTATAGAAGCTGCCTTAGAAAGGAATGTCAAGGAGCTCGAGGTCTATGGAGACTCAGCCCTGATCATCAACCAGGTCTCCAACAAGTGGAAGACTTTGGATCCTAACCTTCAAAGGTATCATGCCTATATGGAAGAGTTGACTGAGCAGTTCAGAGAAGTAACTTTCCATTACCTGCCAAGGGACAAGAACAGATTCACAGATGCCCTAGCTACTCTAGCCTCACTGGTAGAGATCCCCGAGGGAAAGGCAATAAAACCATTCAGAGTGGGTAGAAGAGAAGCCCCGACTTTCTGTTGTGAAATAGACTTGGGACCCGAGCCTGTCAAGGAACCCTGGTACAGTCAGATTTATCAACTCCTCAAGGATGGGGAGTCAGCTTTCAGAGACGAAGAAGGTAGACCAAGGGAAGGCATCAAAGCCAAGAGCTTGCAAGCCCTGAAACGGTTGGCCTCTCACTATGTCATTCTAGGAGGTGACCTGTACAAGAAACGGTACCAGGGACCACTCCTCTTATGCGTCACCCAAGAAAGGGCAAGAGAGTTAATGACCGAAGTCCACAATGGTCCCTGCGGTCCTCATATGAATGCCAGAGCGTTGATGCAAGTGATTCTCAGAATGGGCTATTACTGGATTTCCATGGAAACAGACTGTGTCTAGCATGTCCGAGCGTGCGACAAATGCCAACGGTTTGCTAACCTCAATTATCTTCCGCCTCATGACCTGTACTGCATGACGACTCCTTGGTCGTTTGCAACTTGGGGTATTGACGTGATAGGGAAGATAGCCCCGGCTGGGAGCAATGGACATGAATTTGTGCTAGTGACAGTCGACTACTTCACAAAGTGGGTAGAAGCCAAGTCCTACAAGGTCCTTACCTCCAAGAAGGTGGCCCAGTTAGTCAAAGAAAATATCATGTGCTGATATGGGGTCCCCAATGAGGTCATTTCAGATAACGGGTCGCACTTTGAAGTGGACTGTGATAGATTGCTGTCAGAATTCAGAATCACTCGCCATAAATCATCCCCGTACAGACCTCAGATCAATGGAGCAGTAGAAGTTGCCAATAAGACGCTCGAACGGATCATCCAAAAAATGGCCACCCGTGGTCGTGATTGGCCTGAAAAGCTACATCTGGCACTCTGGGGCTACAGAACGTCTGTTAGAACAGCCACGGGAGAAACTCCCTTTGCCCTGACTTACGGGATGGAAGTAGTGTTGCCAGTAGAGTTGGAAATTCCGTCACTAAGGGTCCTCCTGGAAAACAACATCAATGAAGTAGAGTGGCTGCGCAGCCGGCATGATGAATTGGCCCTACTTGATGAAAGAAGGCTAAAAGTCATGGAACACACCCGAGCCTACCAGAGGCGAATGGCCAGGGCATTCGATAAAAAGGTCAAGGGCAGGGACATCAAAGAGGGTGACCTAGTACTGAAAGTGAAGCCCCCCACCAGAGACAACCCTTTGGGAAAGTGGGAACCCGTTTGGATTGGCCCGTACGTGGTGCAGAAAATACTCTCGGGAGGAGCGATGAAGCTTGCGGACCTGGACGGTAATCCATTTGTCCACCCAATCAACGGTGATAAGCTCATGAGTATTATGTATAAATAAAATTAAAAAAATAAAAAATAAAAAAAAATATATATATATATATACATAGTGCAAAAAGAGTAATGCCCAGCTAGGCTGAAAATCCCAAAAAAGGCGGTCTAGACAAAAGATAGGGTTGCACATAAAAAAAAATAAAAAAGAGAAAAATATATAGTGCAAAAAGAATAATGCCCAGCGAGGCTGAAAATCCAAAAAGGGCGGTCTAGGCAAAAAACAGGGTTGCACATAAAAAAAAAAAAAAAAAAAAACAACAACAACAACAAAAACAAAAATCTCGATAGTTCACCAGAATGAACTACGATGACCTGAGCCCCTTTGTCTTTCTTGTAAAAGGGGAACGTAGGTAGCCATAAATGGTTCGGTCTAAACAATAAATAAGACAATCAAGTTTCCATGAAATGTGTCTTATAAATTTCTAAGATAAATATCTTTGTTATTTACAAGTTAAAAACTTCTTGATGAGTTCAAGCACGATCTACTCTTGACTCTGCTAACCTGCTACAAAGATCTAAAATACACAATAAAAGACCTAATAATCTACTGTGTTTGCAAATGGCAGTAAGGGAATCCTGAGAATAGATCTCTCAGTTGTCATTCACTGAGTCTTCCTTGTTCTTCTTCCCTTTACCTCGACCCCGTCGAGTGTTCTTCCTCTTCTTGTCTATGATGTCGGTCTCCCTCATCCCAATCTCAGGTATCCTCACTGGAGCCTCCACCAAACCCGTGTCAATAAGTGCCCTCTCAATCTTGGCACGAATCCGTACCTCCTCTCTCTGAGCCTCAATAAGGGAAGAGACTTCTGATAGCCTCTCATACTGGGCTTCCATATCCCTAAAAAGGTCACCTGACAGGTTATGGAAACTAGCCTTAGCCTCAGTCTCCCTCAAAGTCATGCTCGAGTCACAGTCAGCCCCCAACAAAGCCTGACGTCTCTCTCCCAAAATGACCTGAGTCGCCCCCATCTCCTTCTCGTACCAGTCCAAGTAGGTCGTGGTCAAGATAGTACTCTTCCTGTTCTTGAGAATAGCCCTGGGTGGGAAAGCGGCATATGTCCACGCTCTCGAGAAAAATGTGAAGTTGGCCTGATCCCTCATGTCAAAAGGCACTACCTCCATGGTACTGATGTCCTTCCAATCATCCAGAGGCTCCTGTAAGATCCCAAACTGCCTGGACACTAAGCAGGGGATGTAAAAGGACGACCAAGAAAGCCCCGGAACCCTCACTACATAGGACTCCTGAAATGTCCTACGAGTCTGCAGCCTCCAGTGAGGCACCCACCAGTGAATGTCCGAGGTGGACAACCTAGCCATTATTAGCTCCCAGCTACCCTGATCATGATGCCTAGGTGCACCCCTCCGAGAAATCACCCAAGGGCACTGAGTAGGCGAGGCCCCCGGCAAAGCCCCAAGCCTCTCATGTAACCATAAAGTCAGCACCGCTGGACTCCCAGACCTCATAAAATGGTCCCCCTAGCCATCCTATCAATGCCATGCAGAGTCTCACCTAAAACCAGCAGAACAATATCCTTCCCAGCCCTTCTGTCTCTAACCATGTCCAAAAGGCCACCATGGCAGACCCCTAAGGACTCGGCAGTGAACAGAAATGAGAACACGCAGAGGATAAAGGCATACATAGCCACCGTGGTCGCAACCATATTCGGAGACCCAGGCACACCGGGATATCGAAATGTCAATCTGTCGGGGCTACCATCATCCTCGGCCTCTTCCCGGAGAGATTTGCGAGAAAAGATGCCAACTTTACGATCGTAGGCATGTCTCGGTCGAGAGGAATCGAAACGACATCAATTTATGGACCCCGATCAATGCCCGTACGGCGAGATGTTTGGGGAAGAAGTGCACATTCCGGACACGATCGGCGGGGCTCAACAAAGAAATGATCGCGATAATTGAAGCGGGGAGGACGAAGCGCGCTAGATCCACTGAGCCATGCTCATGCAGTCTACCATGCCCTTGAAGAATTGGGAAACTCTCTCCGGTCCATTCGCAAGCAAAGAAGAAATGGTCACGAAGCTTGGATTGGTCCCCCGTCCCCTTGTGTCCACCTATTTCAAATCCTTCGAGTCTCTTGTCGTCGAATTTGAGCCCCTAGAGTCGTCTGATGGCCTTACACCAGAAGACTATGAAGTTGTAGCCAATGCTGTACTTCCTTTTGCTCTGAATGAAATGATCGACCTTCCCTAGTATCCCCTGATTGCCACTTTAACTAATGATAAATTAACTAACAACTTAAAAACGGTTAATAATGATTCACTAGATAAAGATGCAGACACACTAAATGAACAATACATTAAGGAAATCTTTAAGCAGGTGGTTGAGAAAGAGAAAAATTGAGCCCAAGCTGCCGAGGAGGTTTTGATTCGTGTGAATCTGGGAACTGCAGAAGAGCCTAAAGAGACGCAGATTGGCAGTTTCTTCAACGGGCCCGAACGAGCGACTCTGACAGAACTACTTAAGGAATTTGTGGACGTGTTTGCATGGTCATACAAGGATATGCCCGGCCTCAATCCCTCCATAGTGGAGCACCGGATACCATTAGATCCAGAAGTCAAGCCGGTCAAACAAAAGCTGAGAAAGATCAAATCTAAGTAGTCGTTACAAGTAAAAGAAGAAATTGAGAAGATACTCAAAGCAGGATTCATCCGGGTCATTGAGTACCCCACCTGGCTCTCCAACATCGTAACAGTCACCAAGGCTAATGGAAAAGTCCGATGTTGCGTGGATTTCAGAGATCTCAACAAGGCCAGCCCAAAGGATGACTTCCTCCTGCCCAACATTGACATCTTTGGTAGATACGCGACCCGATTACGAGGTCAAGTCTTTCGTTGACGGTTTTGTCGGCTACAACCAGATCAAGATGGCCGAAGAGGACCAAGCTAAGACAACTTTCACTACCCCCTGGGGAACATATTGCTACACAGTCATGCCTTTTGGTCTAAAGAACACTGGGGCTACCTACCAGAGGGCTGCCAACGCCCTGTTCCACGACATGATTCATAAATAAATAGAGGTCTACGTGGATGACATGATAGTCCACACCAAAGGATCCGATGACCAGCACTTCATCGATTTGAGAATATTCTTCGACCGCCTCAGAGAACATTCCATGAGGCTGAATCCAGCTAAATGATCCTTTGGCGTCAAGCGAGGTAAAGTGTTGGGGTTGTGAGTACCCCGATCCGAACCCATGATTTGGATCCGCTTTAATTAAAATTTGGGCTTATATAATTGCTAAAAGGCAATATTTAGTCCAAATATCTCATGACATCCCATTAGTAGGCTCATAGCTTCGGCGATATTCTTAAAGAGTCTGTTGTCGTCAAAGGGACACTAAGGCGGTTTAACTGCCTATGTCATACGACACCCAAACCATTCCAAATCAATTATAAATAAAGGGTTTTATCCCATTTGTAATTTGTAAAGGGGGGACACGGCACAAGAAAAGGAGGAGAAGCAATTGCTTTCTCCCTAAGCTATTCTTTCTCTCCCACCTTCTCTCTCAAAGAAACGCACGGAGACTCTCTCTCTCTACCCGTAAAATCGCAGAGAGCCCCTCCCCAATCAATCGGTCTTCTTGACCATTACAACCATTCACCGGCCAAGCCGACCCCCTTCCTCGCCATCCACCGGCGACAACCAAACAACGGTGACTTCTTCACCGTTCTCTCACTCCCCAGTCGTTCTTCTTCCTTCAACGGAACAACGCCGACCTCCTTCAAAACCGAGCTCCTTCTCCGATCACCATCACCGGCGACTCAATCGTCCGTCAACGCCGTCCTCCTCACTTCCAAATCAACCGGAGACCAAACCCAAATCCACCGCTAACAGTCGGTCCTCACCGCCTCGCTCACCGAACCAAGTTCGCCGGCGAACTCCTCTCTCTGTACTCAGAACGACCCAAACCAAAGCCCTTCTTCTCCGGCCAAGGTCGTCGTCATTCCCTTTCTCCGGCGACGATCCGTACGCCGCCCCAACAGCGCCAAGCGCGATAACTGATTCCTCACCAGTTGAAGTCTTCCCCAAAACCGGTTGGTGCCTTCCTCTGTTCAGAGCCCAAGACCGTCCACTCTCGCACGCACGAAGTTGAAGCTTCACGGTGGGCTCGATCTCTCGTCGTCCCGGAGCTGATTGAAGACTCCCTATACCGACGGGGTATAGGGAGGTGTGGATCTACGAGGGTAACATATCCTTATCTCCTCTCTCTCTTACTCATTGTGTTTGCTCTGATTAATCCGCCATTTCCAAGTTTGTCATTTGCAATCTGGAATGTTGTAAATGGGTTTGCTCTGTTTTGGGTTTATGCCATGTTAATCACATTCTGATCATGTCATTCTATCTATGCTATGCAATGGTTTGAGTTGGGTCATTGGTGATTAAAACACAAAGAGGAGTTTGAATCAGTTAACACTCATTTGAGTGTTGTTTTCTCCTCATGTGATCTATGACTTTCATTTAGCCTTGTTACATACTCAGTTTGTACTTGGTGTGATCTTGACGAGAGAGATGTGAATCTTCAATATTCACCTCTCCTCATCTTAGGTCTAGACATTTAATCATTTTTTTACTTTATTAAGGTTTGAATCTTGATCATGCCTGTCTGAGTTAGGAGGTGATGGCCTTCATTATGACCCAAAATGTGTGGTCATTCATATTTGGCCATCAATGCCATATGATCCTCCCACAATACCCATTTGTTGCTATCGTTGCTTGAGTTAGGAAGAGAGGGTTCTTTAATTGTGACCCAAGAAATGTGGTCATTCACATTAGGGTCACTGAAACCCCATGACCTTCCCATAATACTCTTTATCTCATTATCTTCATTGTTCTAGTTAGCTTCTTAGCTTTAGAATGATATTGGTGGCATGACCACCCCCCTTTGTAGAGATAGTCTGACCAGGACATCCTGTGTCATACGACATCCACGCTCCTGGGTAATCCTGTGTCATACGACACCCAAGGCCCTGAGCAGTCATGTGTCGTATGACATCCGCGGCCCTGGACAGACTGTCTCAACCCATTTCCTCGTAATTCAATTTCATTGATTGTAAGTGGGATGTGGCCTCCCACAGTAAAAGGTTCACAAGTTGTAACCCCTCATTTTGATTAATAAAAGCAAAGCATTAAAATGCATTTTATTACATATCTTGTCACACACAATTGCACACACTTTGGAATGTTTTGAATGTTGAACATAGAAAGACTCGTCTACGGACGAGGCGTGTTGGGTGAACTCTCAAGTTCTTCCCAACACGTAACCTGACCCCCGGACCCAGTTTCTCTTTAAAAAGGTTTTTCAATGTTTTCCTTAAAAAGGGCGTGGCGACTCCCAAAAGATAAAATCATATTTTATCTTTTTACATTTATTTTTCGACGAGCGTTCATTCAGTGGCGACTCCGCTGGGGTGTTGACTTATTTTCAAAAGTGGGTCAAACTTTCGTGATTTTTCAACATTCACTTCATTCATATATGTGTGCTTTGTTATGTGACATAATAAGTGTATAAATGCATTTAATGCTTTGTTTTATTCCCTCCCCTTCTTAGCTTCCTGCTTTGTTGCATTGGTGCCTGGGGCTTGAACTATCGCATTGTGCTTGGGGGCTGGGGCTGGTTTGGTCTTTATTCAGTGCCTGGCTGTGTGACTCCTTATGTCACGCGACACAATTGACCTCATCAATCTTGAGTCACGCGATATAAGTGGTCAAGTTACATGATTTGATTTTCTTTGTACAGGTTGTGATTGTGGGGCAGTCCCCCATGATCAAATTATTGATCCCTGATTATTATACTTTGTGGGGTGTGTGTGTTATTTTCCATTTCATCCCCTTTTCGAAAAAAAAAAAACAAAAAAAAAAAAAAAAAAAAAGAAAGAAGAAAAATCTTTTTACAAAAAAAAAAAAAAAAAGAAAGAAGAAAAATCTTTTACAAAAAAAAAACTAAAGAAGAAAAATCTTTTTACAAAAAAAAGAAAGAAGAAAAATCTTTTTACAAAAAAAAAAAAAATCTTTTACAAAAAAGCAAAAAAATATTTTTCTAGAAGATACCTTCACACTACTCGCACTCTACCCGCACATAGAGTTAGAACCCGGGAGTGTACGGACGGCATCGCGGAAAGCGACGTGTTTCGCTGACGTTTGAGCGCCTAAAGTCCTCCTAGCCAGTGAGTCAGCCAACACTTGTCTGTGACACACTTTCTACCGTGACCGGTTGGTTTTTGGCCAATACTTTTCGAAACATTTCCTAACTCGGTTTTTCAAAAAAATTTCACAAAGTCCGAGTCATGCTTCGTCAGTCTTGGCATACTCTCCCTCTTCGTGTCGGAATCATGACATAATTCAAACGTAAGTACACGTTAAGATCTCTACGTGTCTCGACGTAGGTACATATCGATTTCTCGGCTTGGCTTCGTGAGAAGCCATGACGCGTTCTCGACATGTGTCAACGCGGGACCATGTCGAATTCTTAACGCATACTAACGAGAGTTATGCCGAAATTTCGCCGCTAAGCGACGAGAGGCCATGCCAGATTTTCAACTCGAAAAGAGGAGAGGTCATGCCCAATTCTTCGAGGGTTTTACCTCCAAATTGCGGTCTCGTACGTTCAAACGTACACTCGACCCTCTCTCCTCCCGAGTTTAGACGTTGACTTGGACTTGGTTTTGAAAATCCCGAGTTTGACCTGTTTTGGCTCGTATGCCCATAGGTTCGTTCTCCCTTTCAGTTGGTGGGTTCCACGTGCCCTATATGACCTCTGCCGGGATTGTCCGTCCCGGGAGTGCAATACCGGCGGAACCCACCAGTCCAGGAATAGTGTAGAATGCGAAAAAGAAGATGTCCCCCTTTTCCAACCATTCCTAGGATTAATAAAAAAAAAACAAAAGATGTTGCATGAGTCCATCTCCTCCCTCTCCCATACAACCTCAAGGTTCTCTCCTCCGCCAGCTTACTAATCACCCCTTCGCCTCTGCAGCTACGGCAAGTTGGGTGTGCGCTCTCGTTCCCGGCGCTCATCGGTCCATATTCCCGAGGCGGCAGCTGTTCAAACGCCCGAGTGATTGTCCCTCTGATTCAGAATCCGAGATGTCTGGTGCAGAGAATGTGGTAGCTAGCCAGCCTGGAGTTTCTCCATTTGAAGACAGAGAAGTCAATCAGTCCTCGTAGGATCTAGAATGTCCGCTGTCGGACATGAGTCTGTCGAGTCCACTTTGGACCAATTTTTGCTTTGCAATAATAAAAATCTTTGTTTCTCTTCTTGCTAGACTCGAGACATCACTAGCACACCCACATTACATTTAATTGAAATGGTCTTATCATAAATGATCACTTGTGCTGCTCAGCCACTAATGCTCTGAAATGACTCATGTCTAAATTAATCGGAGTGAGAAAATCAATTGATATCCTTCTCAAATTGGGGCTTACCAACTCCCCATCTTGCATCTCATATGCTCACATTTCTTTCATCATTCTCATCATCTCGTTGCTCGATGAATTTGCATGAATCTTCCTCAATTAAAGCTTAAGCAGGCAACGAAGACTTAATTTCGTTTAGGTCATCTGGTAGGGATTGCGGTTGAAGCCTTTCACCCATAGGAAAGCCATTACCTTACCCTCACCAAACAATATCCTTTCATTTCAAGATCGGCATGTTTTGAAACCCTGTTTAGCCATCACCTTCGCTCCTTATTGAGAGAAGTCCAAGCAACGTCAAAGAAGTTAACTTCGAGAGTCGGCGATGCATAAAATACTCAAGTCGTGAAGGAAGGAAAGATAATCCTCAATTCCTCAAAGAGGTCTTCCAAATTGTCAAAAGAAGGATTTTAAATTCTCACAATCTCATATAGAGTCCTCATCTCCTCAAAGAGGCCATCCCAAATCATCAAAAGAAGGACTTTAGATCCTCACCATTCAAAAAAAAAAAATAAAGAAGGATTTTAAATCCTCACAATTCAGCAAGAGTCCTCAACCTCTCAAGAGGCTTTTCAAAAGAAGGACTTTAGATCCTCACCATTCAGCAAAAATCCCCGACTTCTCGAAGAAGCTCTCCAATGTTAAAAAAAAAAGAACCCAAAACCTCCAAGGTTCACAAAAGTTCTCAATAGCTTGGACTTCCTCTCACCATTACCTAAACCAATCCAAAGCCATCCTCTCGATTTTAGAGGATATCACCATTTCCTTAACCAATCCCAAGCCATCCTCTCAATTTTAGAGGATATTCCCTTGCCTTTGGCCAAAGTCAAAAATTTGACCTCTCATTCTTAGAGGCAATCAATTCCCTTACCTTAGAAATTCCAAACACATCCCTAAAAAGCCAACCTCTCATCTTTAGAGGTTCAGTCAGTAAAAGGCCTAGCCGACCTCTCATCTTAAGAGGTCATCCACTTCCAAAATTACCCGATGGCCGATCGAAGCCCGGAAACCCAACTACAGTCACTACCGGATAGCAGTTTCATTCTAATATCCTCGAGGTCTGAATCAAATTAATGCTTCATTGCTTGCTCAAATTGGAATCTAATCCATCTTGGCTCAAAGCCATCAATCAAAGATTGTGCAAATTCAATCCTTCCCCTCGACACTTCATGTGAGCATATTCTCCTCCGCAAACACTTGCCGTGGATGTCCCACTGGGGCTTCGCATCCGTGTCTTTCATCGACACTCCAGGAGGACATGCTTTCCAATCCTCCAATCCTCGGAAAAATCCTCAAAGGTTCAAAACCTCGAATTTCAACATTCATTCTCTTCGGGACTTGCCCGAACTACGGCGACCTGAGCTCCTCATCATGGAGGGGAATGTAGGCAACCATAATTGGTCCGGTCGAAATCACAAACAAATCTCAGAAAATCCGGTCTCCTCAAGGGCCGTCCCTATACACCTTCCATCTTTCCGAGATCGATTCTCGATAACAGTTGGTTTTCTCCTCACGATTAATCAAAATATTTGTTCATATCAGATTTAGTGTTTGAATAACCCGAACATCAATAAAGGGTTTTAAGCAGCTTTGTGATCATCACGAATAAGACAGATTTTCAAGTGTCTCGACAAGTCTTCTCTTTCTACATCATAGGAAGATAGAGCCAAACACTGTTTCGGTCAGCAGGGGCTTCCATACACTTTTCCACACCTTGCAATGTTTATACTCTCTCAAAAGAGTCAAACCCAAAAGCGAGAGTGTCATACACGAATTCGGGATCCATTCCCACCTTCGAAAAATGTGCCCCTGCACATATACATTTCCGAGTCTTGTCCAGTGACTGATTGACTGCGGTATGAAACGATGGATTGCCTACGTGGCCACAAGATGACTCTGTCTGCAATAGGGATGCATCGAATCTCTCCAAGCTGGGGCTTTTGTTAAGCCTGTTCTCTCAGGCTCTCTTTACCAGATTTCCTTCGGGTTTGCTTTGCACCATCAACTGGGGCTTCGCCATGGTCACCTCATCAAGATCTGGGGCTTCGCCTAGTCATCCCTTCTTCAAAGCCGGATCATTCTCTCGCACATGCTCTGCGCTTGCCGTCTCGGGCGCGCGATACACTTTGTTATTATCAAGAATAATCAACTCCTACCACCGGTACTCTGGAGTATTCCCGACTTGCCTAGGCTGCACCATCCATACACCATCACTCATACATTTCCCCACCTCATGGGAGAGGGTCCAACCCATACACCATTATACACATTCATCCCATACACAATCCATCATAGCATAATTGCTATACACATATCCGCTTGCCAATCTTTGCAAAAAAACCTCACTTCCCTTCCATCCCCAGTTGAGATGGACTTGTGCAACAAAAGATTAATAATGCATAAGCAAAATTTCAATAATCGAATAAAAGGCAAAGTGCCTAGAGTGTCGTGTTTTCCCCCCACAGGGTACAATAATCAGGTGATCATAATCTGATCTTGGGGATTGCTCCTCAAATCACAATCTGGACAAAGAGTTCAAATCTTGCAGTGGCATATTCTGCCTCCATCATCTTCATCAGTCTTTTCTTAAGACTTATCAGCATCGCTTGAAAAAAAGCTTCAGCCGCCTCAGTCTCCAGGCAATGCTCGTCGAAAAGAGTTTCAGCTGCTTCAATCTCCAAGCATTAGGGCTCTTCAGCCTCATATTCAAAAGCCCATTCTCAAGGGCAAACCATCTCCAAAAGCCCATTCTCAAGGGCAAACCATCTTCAAAAGCCCATTCTCAAGGGCCTTCATCACCGAAAGCCCATTCTCAAGGGCAAACCATCTCCAAGAGCCCATTCTCAAGGGCGCGTCATCATCAAAAGCCCGTTCTCATGGGCAGATCCTCATTCAAAATCCATTCTCATAGGCAGACCTTCAAATAGGCAGACCTTCAAATAGCCCATTCTCAAGGGCAAATCATTATTCTTTGGCCCGGAACGGCCTTAAACTACTCGGTCCGAAAAGACCGTACAGATTTCCAACACAGTCATTGGCCCGGAACGGCCTTAAACTACTCGGTCCGGAAAGACCGTACAGATTTCCAACACAGTCATTGGCCCGGAATGGCCATAACTACCGTCCCGGAAAACCGTACAATTTCCAACACAGTCATTGGCCCGGAACGGCCTTAAACTACCCGGTCCGGAAAACCGTACAATTTTCAACACAGAAAATGGCCCGGAACGGCCTTAAAACTACCCGGTCCGGAAAGACCGCACAGATTCCCACAAGTCAAAATCGCGGGTGACTCCCAAAGAAAAAAGTCAACATTTCCAGCGGGTGACTCCCAAAGAAAAAAGTCAACATTTCCCGCGGGTGACTCCCAAAGAAAAAAGTCAACATTTCCAGCGGGTGAATCCCAAAGAAAAAGTCACATTTTAGGGGTGACTCCCCATCAAAACAGTCCAATCCGCAGGTGACTCCCAAAGAAAAAAAGTCGAATCCTAGCGGGTGACTCCCAAAGAAAAAAGTCAAACCTTCGGGTGACTCCCAAAAACAGTCAAATCCTAGCGGGTGACTCCCAAAGAAAAAAGTCACATTTTCGGGGTGACTCCCCATCAAAACAGTCAAAATCGCGGGCGACTTCCCAAAGAAAAATAGTCACATTTTCGGGGTGACTCCCCATCAAAACAGCAAAATCGCGGGTGACTCCCAAAGAAAAAAGTCATAATCGCGGGTGACTCCCAAAGAAAAAAGTCACATTTTCAGGGTGACTCCCCTTGGAACAGTCAATCTCGGGTGCAAACACCCATCTTCGGGGTGACTCCCCTCGGAACAGTCAATCTTGGGTACAAACGCCCATTTTTGGGGTGACTCCCCATTCAACAGTCAACCTCGGGTGCAAACACCCATCTCCGGGGTGACTCCCCTTGGAACAGTCAATCTCGGGTGCAAACACCCATCTCCGGGGTGACTCCCCTTGGAACAGTCAATCTCGGGTGCAAACACCCATTTTCGGGGTGACTCCCCTCGGAACAGTCAATCTCGGGTGCAAACACCCATTTTCGGGGTGACTCCCCATTCAACAGTCAATCTTGGGTACAAACGCCCATCTTCGGGGTGACTCTCCTCGGAACAGTCAATCTCGGGTGCAAACACCCATTTTCGGGGTGACTCCCCATTCAACAGTCAATCTTGGGTACAAACGCCCATCTTCAGGGTGACTCTCCTCGGAACAGTCAATCTCGGGTGCAAACACCCATTTTCGGGGTGACTCCCCATTTAACAGTCAATCCCGGGTGCAAACACCCATCTTCGGGGACTCCCCTCACACAGTCAACCTCGGGTGCAAACACCCATCTTCGGGGTGACTCCTCGGACATCAATCTCGGGTGCAACACCCATCTTCTGGTGACTCCTCAGACAGTCAATCTCGGGTGCAAACACCCATCTTCGGGGTGACTCCCCCCAGACACAGTCAATCCCGGGTGCAAACACCCATCTTCGGGGTGACTCCCCTTGGAACAGTCACTTTTCGGGTACAAAACCCGTGGCCTATCTTGGCTGCCCATCATCAAAATTCATCATTTTAGTTGGGCTCAAATACCCACCTCTCTTTCCAATACACATTGGCCCGGAACGGCCTTAAACTACCCGATCCGGAAAGACCGTACAGATTTCCAATACAACACACAATGGCCCGAAACGACCTTAAACTACCCGGTCCGGAAAGACCGCACAGATTTCCACAGTCAAATTAGGGGTCAAATTAGGGGTGACTCCCCATCAAAACAGTCCAATCTGCGGGTGACTCCCGAAGAAAAAAGTCAAACCCGAGAGGGTTGACTCCCCATCGAAACAGTCAATCTTCGGGATGACTCCCCTTAAGAACAGTCAAACCCCAGTGCGAATGCACATCTTCGGGGTGACTCCCCTTGGAACAGTCACTTTCGGATACAAAACCCGTAGCCTTTCATTTGGCACCCCATCTTTGTCTGAACTACGACTTGGCTTGATTCCTCCACGGGATACGTAGGAATCCTCTTCATAAGTGGTCCAGCCACTTGACCTTTCTTGGTCATCCTTTTCCCCGCCGTTCGTGTCCGGCCCGGGATTCTCATTTTTTATCGACGACCCCGCTTCCCGTGGAAGTGACGTCGCCGAGGGGCTCTGTGAGTACCCCGATCCGAACCCACGATTTGGATCCGCTTTAATTAAAATTTGGGCTTATATAATTGCTAAAAGGCAATATTTAGTCCAAATATCCCAAGAAATTTCATCACCCACCGGGCTGCTAGCTTTCGGCCCAATATGGCCAAAAAGAGTCTGTTGTCGTCCGACAAGGGACACTAAGGCGGTTTAACTGCCTATGTCATACGACACCCAAACCATTCCAAATCAATTATAAATAAAGGGTTTTATCCCATTTGTAAAGGGGGGACACGGCACAAGAAAAGGGGGAGAAGCAATTGCTTTCTCCCTAAGCTATTCTTTCTCTCCCACCTTCTCTCTCAAAGAAACGCACGGAGACTCTCTCTCTCTACCCGTAAAATCGCAAAGAGCCTCCCCAATCAATCGGTCTTCTTGACCATTACAACCATTCACCGCCAAGCCGACCCCCTTCCTCGCCATCCACCGGCGACAACCAAACAACGGTGACTTTTTCACCGTTCTCTCACTCCCCGGCCGTTCTTCTTCCTTCACGGAACAACGCCGACCTCCTTCAAAACCGAGCTCCTTCTCCGATCACCATCACCGGCGACTCAATCGTCCGTCAACGCCGTCCTCCTCACTTCCAAATCAACCGAAGACCAAACCCAAATCCACCGCTAACAGTCGGTCCTCACCACCTCGCTCACCGAACCAAGTTCGCCGGCGAACTCCTCTCTCTGTACTCAGAACGACCCAAACCAAAGCCCTTCTTCTACGGCCAAGGTCGTCGTCATTCCCTTTCTCCGGCGACGATCCGTACGCCGCCCCAACAGCGCCAAGCGCGATAACTGATTCCTCACCAGTTGAAGTCTTCCCCAAAACCGGTTGGTGCCTTCCTCTGTTCAGAGCCCAAGACCGTCCACTCTCGCACGCACGAAGTTGAAGCTTCACGGTGGGCTCGATCTCTCGTCGTCCCGGAGCTGATTGAAGACTCCCTATACCGACGGGGTATAGGGAGGTGTGGATCTACGAGGGTAACATATCCTTATCTCCTCTCTCTTTTACTCATTGTGTTTGCTCTGATTAATCCGCCATTTCCAAGTTTGTCATTTGCAATCTGGAATGTTGTAAATGGGTTTGCTCTGTTTTGGGTTTATGCCATGTTAATCACATTATGATCATGTCATTCTATCTATGCTATGCAATGGTTTGAGTTGGGTCATTGGTGATTAAAACACAAAGAGGATTTTGAATCAGTTAACACTCATTTGAGTGTTGTTTTCTCCTCATGTGATCTATGACTTTCATTTAGCCTTGCTACATACTCAGTTTGTACTTGGTGTGATCTTGACGAGAGAGATGTGAATCTTCAATATTCACCTCTCCTCATCTTAGGTCTAGACATTTAATCATTTTTTACTTTATTAAGGTTTGAATCTTGATCATGTCTGTCTGAGTTAGGAGGTGATGGCCTTCATTATGACCCAAAATGTGTGGTCATTCATATTTGGCCATCAATGCCATATGATCCTCCCACAATACCCATTTGTTGCTATCGTTGCTTGAGTTAGGAAGAGATGGTTCTTTAATTGTGACCCAAGAAATGTGGTCATTCACATTAGGGTCACTGAAACCCCATGACCTTCCCATAATACTCTTTATCTCATTATCTTCATTGTTCTAGTTAGCTTCTTAGCTTTAGAATGATATTGGTGGCATGACCACCCCCCTTTGTAGAGATAGTCTGACCAGGACATCCTGTGTCATACGACATCCACGCTCCTGGGTAATCCTGTGTCATACGACACCCAAGGCCCTGAGCAGTCATGTGTCGTATGACATCCACGGCCCTGGACAGACTGTCTCAACCCATTTCCTCGTAATTCAATTTCATTGATTGTAAGTAGGATGTGGCCTCCCACAGTAAAAAGGTTCACAACTTGTAACCCCTCATTTTGATTAATAAAAGCAAAGCATTAAAATGCATTTTATTACATATTTTGTCACACACGATTGCACAAACTTTGGAATGTTTTGAATGTTGAACATAGAAAGACTCGTCTACGGACGAGGCGCGTTGGGTGAACTCTCAAGTTCTTCCCAACACGTAACCTGACCCCCGGACCCAGTTTCTCTTTAAAAAGGTTTTTCAATGTTTTCCTTAAAAACGGCGTGGCGACTCCCAAAAGATAAAATCATATTTTATCCTTTTTACATTTATTTTTCGGCGTGCGTTCATTCAGGGGTACATGGTGACTGAACGGGGAATCGAAGTGGACCCGCAGAAGATCAAAGCAATAGTCGAGATGAAACCACCTCGAAGACTAACAGAGGTTAAATCTTTCATGGGAAGACTACAGTACATAAGCCGTTTCGTAAATCAACTTACCTCCATCTGCGAGCCTATCTTTAAGTTGATGAAGAAGAGCACATCCACTGAATGGAACCCAGAATGCCAGCTTGATTTTGAAAAGATCAAGGCATATCTTGTGAATCCTCCGATCCTTTGCCCCCCTCATCGGCAGAAGCTGTTGGGTTTTATGGGTCCATGCGCAGCGGAATAAGCATCTAAATAACACAAAACCCAAGCCCTAAGATCCATTCTATACGATTAAATTGAATTCCTATGAGATAGAATTTACCGACCTTTATTGCTTTCCGGTCTTGATCTATCGAACAATTTATCGGTGTGATTTTGAATCACAATCTTCGATCTTCAAAACCTTTGAATCTTTATATTGCTTTGGACAATTTGAACTCTAGGCCTTGATCGTCGTACGAGCGAAGACCCTCTAGTAGTATCCACACGTTAGAATGAACCAAGAACAGTTCTTGAGAATTGCTAGATTCTTAAACATATGGAAGAAATATTGAGAAACCTTTTGGTGATTTTCTCTCTTGAAAATTCGGCTCAATTCGGCTGTTTACAGACTCATATTTATACTACTTTAGTATTAGAGTTTGTGCCCTAATCAAATTAGGAAACAAGTGTAAACCGCCTCTGTGGCTAGTTGTGTCGCATGACATAACATGCCAGATGGCCAGTTGTGTCGCGCTACAGAACTAGCCATATCAGGAACTCTCAATCATTTCTTCCTTTGGTTTAACCAATTCATTCTAGATGTGTGTGACCCAATAGAATTATATTATGTTGGCAATGAGCTCGACCATATCGATCCTCATAAGACATAAGCGGACTCTAGCAAGCCATTATGTCTACCCAAATAATATAACGTAGGAGTTCACGTTTCCAATGGTACACTTCCATTTTTCCCTTTGTCTCATGATGTTATATTGAACACAAGTCATGGTCCACGTCAACTTGTATCTGTTCAATGCTTTCTCGATCTTGAGTATAATGATAGTCCAATCATATTAGGGTGTGGCCACACACTTTCATCATTATTATCACTCATCGAGGGGCCCAAGCAAAACATCTCTCTTTCGAGGGACAAATTTCATCTTGACTTATCATTCTTCCCATCATGAATCCGATCATGCCAAAGATAGCCTTTATAAATATCGTGTTAAGATATCGTTTGACTAAAATCGAACATGACTTTCATCATATGTAAGGTCATGATAATCTCAGGTCTAGGGACTAAATGAAGTGACCATATGAGATTTAATTATGACATTTGACCATGACATAAATCTCATACGGGTCAAGTCCAGTCACTTATTCTCTACGGGTCAAGTCCAGTCACTTATTCTCTAACAAGTACCCATAATTTCAATGTGCATCCCTATGCATATAATCATCATATGATTATCCATTGACAATTATACTAATTATTCTCTTAATAATCAGGAATGGAGATTATTACAACAAATATGCAAACTATATAATAATCAAATAATAAACTTAAATGATAAAGATGATACATAACGATTTTCAGTTAAACATAACTAAAGCCTAGGGCATTACACCAACAGTCTCCCACTTGCACTAGGCTCCATTTACATATCGAATACTCATGGATCTAACATGACCATCATGCTTCTGCCTGTGTGAGGGTCTTTGTTAGTGAATCCCTTATGTCATCATCGGTTGATACTTTGTATATCTTAACGTCTTCTCATTCTTTATGAATTCCTCGAAGAACGTCTAAGTGAGTGTTTGGATCGCTGTTGTGACCTTGGTTCCATTGTTTGCATAAGTGGCACCATTATTGTCATAACGAAAGTTTCACCGATTAGTGATACTTGGAATGTTTCCAAAACACTAATGAACTTTTGATTCAAACTGTCTCTTTTAGCCACATCATATGTTGCTAAAATTTGGCCTTAGTAGTAGAATCGGCTACAATTTCTGCTTGAAACTCTTCCAATCAAAACTGCACCTCTAATAAGCATAAACACAAATCCTAATTGCGATTTTAAAATAACTTTGTCAGTTTGGAAGCTAGCATCTATGTAACCCTTACAACAAGATTAACTTTCAATCTTTCAAATATCAAGAACGTATTCTTAGATCTTCTTAAGTACTTAAGGATCATCTTGACTGCCATCCAATGGTTTTTTCATCAGGATCAGATTGGTATCGATTCATCATACTTAGAGCATATGAGACGCCGAGTCTAGTATAAATCATGGCATACATGACAGATCCAAATGCCGAAGCATATGGAAGTTCATTCATTTCCCTTTTGCTCATCAGTTGTCATAAGACAATGAATATTGCTAAGAGAAATACCATGACCCATTGACAAGCTACTCTTCTTAGACTCTTCTAAGAATCTTGTCATTGTGGATACTTTGACTCAAACCAATTTATCCTTCTAGATCCATCTCTATAGATCTTGATGCCAAGGATGTAAGTGGCTTCACCCATATCTTTCATTGAGAAACCTTTCCTTGACCAAGACTTTGACAGTCTTAAGTGTCGGAACTTGTTTTTCCAATGAGTAAGATATCATTGTAATAAAACAATAGAAATGATACTACGCTCCCACTGAATTTCATGCATACACAAGATTCATCTTTGTACTTTGATGAAGTCAAACTCTTTGACCAATTCATCAAAACGAGGATTCCAATTCCTTGAAGCTTGCTTCAACCCATCTTATGGATCTTTGCAACATGTATACTTTATTAGAGTTTTTTGGATCAATAAACTATTCAGGTTGTGTACTATACACATCCTTAATAATCTTTCCATTTAAAGAAAGTCGTTTGACATCCATCTGTCATATCACATAGTCACAATATGTGATAATGGAAATTGAAACTCTAACAGACTTCGACATTGTAACTGGCGAAAAAGGTTTCAACATAGTCAATACTATGAATTTACCTAAATCCCTTTGTTACAATCCTTAGTCATGAAAGTATACACCTTCACATCCATGTCGGTCTTTGAAGACTTACTTGCACCCTTCAGTTTTTACACCTTCAGGTAGCCCAATCAAGTTTCAAACTTGATTGTCAAACATGGATTGTAATTCGGATTCCATGGTTCCTAACCATTTATCCAAATTAGGAGTGGACATCGCCTCAAGATAGGAAGTAGGATCGTCATTCTCAATGACTTCCACCTTATTACTTTTCGATACGAGAAATCAATATTTCTTGGGTTCGGATTGTAACCTATCCGATCTACGATGGACTTGTGCATCTTGAATCGGTTCCACAACTCTTTTGTGAACTTGGTTCCGTCTCTACTCTTGGTTCCATATTATTTTCGGTTTCTTGAACTTCTCCAAGATTAATTTTACTCCCACTAGATTCTTTATTGAGAAACTATTTCTCAAGAAACGAATCGTACAGAGCAACAAACATTTTGTTCTCTTTGCGGTTGTAAGATTAATTTTCGAAAATAACCTTTGTCAGATTTGGTGCTAAATTATCAGAGAAAAGTCTTCTTATAAACTTTGCAACCCTAAACCTTCATGAAAGACAAACTAAGTTTTCTTTCATGCCACATCTCATGTGGGGACTAAGGAACCGATTTAGTAGGGATTCGATTCAGTGTAACCGCATCATTTCTAATGCATATCCTCAAAAGGAAATAGAAAATAGGAAACTCTAATTGACACATCATCGAATGAACCATGTCCTACAAGGTTCAATTCCTCCTTTCAGACACACCATACAATGTGGTGTTTCGGGTGGAGTCAACTCTGAAACGATTTCATAGTTTTGAGATGATTGTCAAACTCTTGGCTCAGATATTCACCACCTCGATCCAATCGAAGTACTTAATAGTTTTGCCAAGTTGTTTTGTACTTCATCTTTGAAATGTTCAAAACATCTCAAACGATTCACCTTTGGACTTCATCAGATAGACATAGTCATATCTAGATAAGTCTTTAGTGAAATGTGATGAAATACCGAAGTCTTCCCCTAGCAATGCTACTTAATAGTCCACATACACCTCATGTATAATGACCAATAAGTCACTAGCCCGCCCATTACTTTAGTGTAGGGTGGTTTGGTCGATAATCCCAATAAATAAAATCCACATTCCTCAAATGAGTCATGGTCATATGAGTCTAAAAGTCCGTGTTAATGGAGTTTAGATATATGTTTCTTATTTATTTGACCAAGCCGGCAATGCCATATGAACGCGTTGTTCATATTATTCGGTTTAGATTTCCCATTTATATTATAGATATCTTCAATATTATTTTGTTTCTCATCATCAAGGATATGAAGACCATTCAATGACATATGCATTACAATAAGGCATATCATTAAATAAATATAAAACTTCTTATTGAAAATAAGAAAATTATATCCTTCATCATCCATTTAAGAAACGGAAATAATACTCCTACTTAAATTCGGAACGTAGTCATACTTGTTCAAAACAAGTACTACTTCACAAGGTAAAGTGACTTCATAAGTCCCTATGGCTAATGTAGTAACTCTTGCTCCATTCTTACGCATAGGTTTAATTTACCTTCTTTGAGTAGCTTTCTATTCTTTGTTTCTTGCACATTTAAATAATTTTGGGATCCAATCCGGTATCATATACCCAAGAATAAGAAGTCGAAAAGAAAATATCTATCATATAGATACTTGAAGTAGTAGCAATCATATTTCCCTTCTTCACCTTTTAGGCCTTCCTAATAAGCCTTGCAACTTTGCTTTCAATGACAATCTTATTGCAATGATAGCAAACTGCATCCCTTTTGAGACACTTTGGGTTTAGCCTCTTTGGCTTTGCAACTTTTGCCCTAGGTTCAGCAACTTTTGCGTTACCAACTTTTCCTTCCTTTTGAACCCCTTTCTTGTGTTAACCATTAACACACTTATGGATTGCTCCTTTTTGCATCTCATGCATTAAGAGTCTTCACC
The DNA here is from genome assembly GCA_022495995.1 of Adenophora triphylla var. japonica. NCBI lineage: Eukaryota > Viridiplantae > Streptophyta > Magnoliopsida > Asterales > Campanulaceae > Adenophora > Adenophora triphylla. The sequence continues at coordinate 112,658 of JAFEMH010003083.1, forward strand.
ACAACATACATCTTTTGCCTAGTTCGCATTTGGAACATTTTCTTTGTGCGGTGTGCTAGAACAAAAGCAGTTTCCATGTGTTCAAGGTTCTTCATAAGAGCCTTTAAACATGGTGGCAAGTATAAGACAAGCAATACAATTAGAATCATCAACATGTTTCTAATGTTGCTCCTTATTTGCCCTTTGCAACATTTGCAGTGGGTTCAGTGGGAACGGATTCGTCAAGAACGTACACATTTACCCAAGAACCATTCTTTAGGCTTCTGATCTAATCAGAATTATTTGTATCGTTCCTTTCGAACTTTGTCCTTCATGAGGACGAATCGCAATTATCATTATGTAATGCTACTTCTACAACAAAATATACAAATTATATTAGCACATATTAATATCAACACATTTATCATCTAAGAGCAAATGATGTATTTTACAAATACTCCCACTAAATCATACACCTTCCAATGCAAATAAGCATAATATGCATTTAATGGGCTAAGATCCAACTTTAATTTAATCTCAAGTACGCTATGGCGCACCGCTCAAGATTAAATTAATTAGATAGAAAACATCAATCATATCGTATATATGACTCTTAGATCTTTTATGAGATTTATTTAAGACATCATATGTCTAAGCATATTTTAATCTCATCTTATGCGTTGGGTCCAAAACCATTTTGATAATAACCCAACTAAGTTCATCCACTTTAAACGTATAGGAACCACCATTTCCTCATCTTGCTCGCAAACGGAATAGAATCAAAGCACCTTGCTATGGCAAGCCCACCCAAAACTATCCGAGTGGCCTCAAGTGTTTTAATCATGGATTGGCATAAAGAACTTAAAAGTTAAATGAAGGTTATTTAAAGTAGATTATAAGCATATCAACAAAGATAATCATAACTGTGCACCAGGTAAGTTTCCAAGAAAATAGGTGAGCCACAAGGACTGCTTAAGTATCAAATATTTCTTCGACAGAACTCTCCTAGTCATGCACAATTATAATACCAATTTGAATGCAACATAATCAATACTTTGTATACTGACTTGTTTCTCTTAAACAATCAGACTCATAAACTGATTTGTTTCTCATAAACAATCAGATTCCTTCAAATTTTGCGTAAACTGGCTTGTTTCTCATAAACAATCAGAAAACCAAAATTTAATGTTTCAACTAAACATTTAGGAAATCACAATTTAATGTTTCAACTAAACATTTAATAAAATTCTTAACACTTAAGAACAAATAATTCATGCATCGCAATAATTAATAAAATCACATTTAAATTAATTAAGCATGCATAAACAATGAATTAGTCTAGCATAGCCCTATAAATTTAATTTCCAGAAATTTATAGCAGCCAGATTAAAACAGATCAGATTATAAATATAATCACAGATTAGCAGAAAAATTAACAAATTGATTCTGCCCATATTGGCAAGTTATGTCGCGCGGCCCTATCAGCCAGTTGGCAAGATCTGTCGCGTGACATACCAAGCCCAACTATCAGATTTTCTCCTCGTGGCCAACTCTGTCGCACGACTTGAGTTGCCAGTTTGGCAGATTTTCTGAATTTCAATCAATTCCAATCATAAAGCGATCAAATCAAGTAAACAGCTTTTACAGATTTAATTCACCATAATCAGAAGACGATTTTCACATTGTTTCACATAAACAATAAACATTCTACCGCATACAAAACATGCAATAAGCAAATAAACGATTTATATCTTGATTCTAGCATGTTAATTCAAAATTAACTATATGAACGGGGCTCTGATACCACTGTTGGATTTTATGGGTCCATGCGCAGCGGAATAAGCATCTAAATAACACAAAACCTAAGCCCTAAGATCCATTCTATACGATTAAATTGAATTCGTATGAGATAGAATTTACCGACCTTTATTGCTTTTCGGTCTTGAGCTATCGAACAATTTATCGGTGTGATTTTGAATCACAATCTTCGATCTTCAAAACCTTTGAATCTTTATATTGCTTTGGACAATTTGAACTCTAGGCCTTGATCGTCGTACGAGCGAAGACCCTCTAGTAGTATCCACACGTTAGAATGAACCAAGAACAGTTCTTGAGAATTGCTAGATTCTTAAACCTATGGAAGAAATATTGAGAAACCTTTTGGTGATTTTCTCTCTTGAAAATTTAGCTCAATTCGGCTGTTTACAGACTCATATTTATACTACTTTAGTATTAGAGTTTGTGCCCTAATCAAATTAGGAAACAAGTGTAAACCGCCTCTGTGGCTAGTTGTGTCGCACGGCAGAACATGCCAGATGGCCAGTTGTGTCGCGCTACAGAACTAGCCATATCAGGAACTCTCAATCATTTCTTCCTTTGGTTTAACCAATTCATTCTAGATGTGTGTGACCCAATAGGATTATATTATGTTGGCAATGAGCTCGACCATATCGATCCTCATAAGACATAAGCGGACTCTAGCAAGCCATTATGTCTACCCAAATAATATAACGTAGGAGTTCACGTTTCCAATGGTACACTTCCATTTTTCCCTTTGTCTCACGATGTTATATTGAACACAAGTCATGGTCCACGTCAACTTGTATCTGTTCAATGCTTTCTCGATCTTGAGTATAATGATAGTCCAATCATATTGGGGTGTGGCCACACGCTTTCATCATTATTATCACTCATCGAGGGGCCCAAGCAAAACATCTCTCTTTCGAGGGACAAATTCCATCTTGACTTATCATCCTTCCCATCATGAATCCGATCATGCCAAAGATAGCCTTTATAAATATCGTGTTAAGATATCGTTTGACTAAAATCAAACATGACTTTCATCATATGTAAGGTCATGATAATCTCAGGTCTAGGGACTAAATGAAGTGACCATATGAGATTTAATTATGACATTTGACCATGACATAAATCTCATACGGGTCAAGTCCAGTCACTTGTTCTCTAACAAGTACCCATAATTTCAATGTGCATCCCTATGCATATAATCATCATATGACTATCCATTGACAATTATACTAATTATTCTCTTAATAATCAGGGATGGAGATTATTACAACAAATATGCAAACTATATAATAATCAAATAATAAACTTAAACGATAAAGATGATACATAACGGTTTTCAGTTAAACATAACTAAAGCCTAGGGCATTACACCAACAGAAGCCACTACTGCTATACCTGGCTGTCACAGACACCACCGTTGGGGCTATGCTGGCACAGGAAAAGATAGACTCCAAAGTTGAAAATGCCATCTATTTTGTGAGCAGAAAGTTACAAGGCAGCGAACTCAACTACTCAATTTGCGAGAAGACCTACGCAGGTCTGGTATGGGTAGTAGGAAAGCTGAAGCACTACATGCAGTCCCACTCAGTGCATTTGGTCTCAAAACTGGACCCCATCAAGTACATGTTCGACAAGCCCTCCCTCTCCATGAGATTGACAAAGTGGTCGTTCTTTCTGGCCGAATACGACATCACATATGTGACGAGGAAATCCGTGAAAGGACGGGTAATGGCAGACCAACTGACTGACTTTCCAAGTGATGAATGCCGAGGACCTGAACCTCAATTCCCTCACGAGAAAATTGCTGGCAACTCTTCTTTGACGGAGTAGCTAACAAACGGGGGAATGGAATAGGAATGCTCCTGGTTGACCCCACTGATGAACATACTCATATAGCCATAAAACTCAACTTCGAGGTCACTAACAACGCCGCCGAGTATGAAGCCTGCATAGCCGGATTGGAGGCAGCCTTAGAAAGGAACATCAAGGAGTTGGAAGTATACGGTGACTCTGCTCTCATCATCAACCAAGTCTCCAACAAATGGAAAACAATTGATCCGGGTCTGCAAAAGTATCACGCCTATATGGAAGACCTCGCAGCCCAGTTCAAGGAGGTCAGCTTCCACTACCTGCCCAGAGACCGCAACAGGTTCGCAGATGCCCTGGAAACACTAGCCTCTCTTGTTGAAATACCCGAAGGAAAATCAGTCAAGCCCTTCAGGATTGGGAGAAGGGAAAACCCAGCCTACTGCTTTGAGATTGGGGCAGAGAGGGAACCAGTAGATGACCCGTGGTATGCTCAGATTTACCAATACTTAAAAAGCGGTGAAACCTCCTTCAAAACTGAAGACGGGGAATACAAAGAAGGGATCAAGGCAAAAAGTATGATGGCTCTGAAACGCTTGGCTTTCCACTACGTCCTTCTAGGGGATACGCTGTATAAAAGGCACTACCGAGGTCCCCTCTTACGTTGCATCAGCAAACAAGGGGCTGCCGAGCTAATGAACGAAGTACATGGCGGTACTTGTGGCCCCCACATGAATGCTCGAGCCTTAATGCAGGTTATCCTGAGAATGGGCTACTTCTGGATCTCTATGGAGACGGATTGCATCCAGTTCGTAAGAAGCTGCGACAAATGTCGGCGCTACTCAAATCTCAACCATTTGCCTCCGCACGACCTCTATTGCATGACAACCCCTTGGCCTTTTGTTACCTGGGGAATTGACGTCATCGGCAAAGTCACACCACCAGGAAGCAACGGTCATGAGTTCTCCTGGTAGCCATAGACTATTTCACCAAATGGGTCGAGGCCAAGTCTTACAAAGTCCTCAATTCCAAGAAAGTAGCCCTCTTTATCAAAGAAAACTTCATGTGCAGATATGGGTTGCCAGCTGAAGTGATTTTCGATAATAGCTCTCATTTCGAGGGAGAATGCGACAGATTGTTGACAGAATTCAAAATAACTCGTCACAAGTCATCCCCTTATCGGCCCCAAACCAACGGTGTTGTTGAAGCGGCAAACAAGACTCTAGAAAACATTATCAGAAAGATGGCCGTTCGGGGCAGAGATTGGCCAGACAAGCTCCACCTTGCCCTTTGGGGATACAGGACATCTGTCAGAACTGCCACAGGGGAAACGCCGTTTGCCCTCACTTACGAAATGGAGGTCGTACTTCCAATCGAATTGGAAATCCCCTCGCTCTGTGTGTTGTTGGAAAATCAGATCAACGAAGTCAAAAGGCTCCAGAGTCGCCACGATGAGTTGGCCCTGCTAGATGAACGCCGTCTAAAAGTCATGGAACACACCCGGGCCTACCAAGCAAGAATGGCCAGGGCCTTTGACAAGAAAGTGAAACATCGGGACATCCGAGAAGGCAACCTCGTGTTAAAAGAGAAGCCTCCAACCAACGCCAATCCACTTGGCAAATGGGAGTCTGTCTGGATCGGACCCTATGTAGTTCAGAAGATCTTTTCTGGGGGAGCCATGCAGCTCGCAGACTTAGACGAAAATCCCTTCGTGCATCCGGTGAACGGAGACAAGCTCCACCGATACTATGCCTGAAGATCGAGTCACTTCCCTCCGTGTCAAAAGAGTAATACCCAACTAGGTTGAAAACCCGAAAGGGCAGCCTAGGTAAAAAACAGGGTCGCACTTCTCTTTACCCCTCTAAAAAAACAAAAAAAAGAGAGAGCTCAAGCGCAAGCTTCAAAAAAAAAAAAACTCAAGCAGATGCTTCCAAAAAAAAAGAGCTCAAGCTTCATAAAAAAAAAACGAGTCCTAAAAGAGTAATACCCACCTAGGCTGAAAAAATTCGAAAGGACGGCCTAGGTAAAAAATAGGGTTGCACCTCTCTCGTCCCTCTCTCTACTTTCCCTCTCTACATAAAAAAAAACAAAAAAAAAAAACAAAACAACAACAATTCATAGGGTCGAACTACGGAGACTTGAGCCCCTTAGTCCACTTGTAAGAGGGGAACGTAGGCAGCCGAAAATGGTTTGATCTAAAACATAAATAAACATCATATTTTGTCATCAACAAAATGATCGCATCTGCGTATCGAAAACTCTAATGCAATTCACCTGTCCATTACAGTTAAAAACTTCTTGATGAGTTCAAGCCCGGTCTACTCTTAGACTCACAACTGCGCTAAAAGAAAAGACATAAAAAATACATAACCAAAAACTAATGTGTCTGCAAGGGCGATCAATGGATACTCAAGGGTCTAGCCACTAGTGCCAGCATCCCCCTCTGTCCTCCTCCGACTCCTCCCGCCATGCCTTGTGTTCTTCCTAGGCACGGGAATGATGTCCGTCCTCCTCCTTCCTAGCTCCGGCGTAGGGGCCGGGTCCATCAAGCCTGCCTCTATCAGAGCTCTGGTTGCCTGGGCCTCGTCTCTGATCTCCTGCCTCCTGGGTAGCGTCATGGGAACCCTGTCCCTCTGTCGTTCCACTCTCATCTCGTAGTCGAACATGTCATCTCCACTCCTGTCATGTTGGCTAGACCTCGCCTCAGTTCTCCTCAATACTGAAACAGAGACATCTTCTGGTCCCACCATGGCCTCACGCCTCCTCATAAGAGCCATCTGAGTCTCCCCCATGTGTCCATCATACCAATCCAAGTACCAAGTGGACAGATAAATGCGCTCCGAACGCTTGAGAAGGACCATAGGAGGAAAAGCGTGATACCTACATATTCGGGAAAGGAAGGAAAATGCAGATGGATCATCTATGGGAACAGATATCACCACCCGGGTGGCAATATCGTCGCAGCCCTCCAAAGGAACCTGCTCCATCCCAAACTGTCTGAGAACCAAAACAGGAATATAGAAGGTAGACCAACTGAGCCCCGGAAGCATGACTACCTGAGATCCTTCCTGAAGCGTCCTCCTGGTCTCCAATGCGCCGCAAGGAATCCACCATCGGATGTCACAGTACGACACTGGGCCATCCGGCGCTCCAAGAAGCCTCGATCCTCGATCTCAATCAGAACTACCCTCTGGCAAAGGTCCATGTCTTGAATACAAGTGGAGCCTCCCGCAGGATCCCCAGCCTCTCCATCAGCCACATCGACAACAGAAATGGGCTTCCCCCGTGCATATACCGCTTCCCGGCAGCTAACGGGCAATAACATGAAGGGTATCTCCCAAGATCAAGGGAACTATATCCCGGCCCGATCGGCAGTGCACAACAACGTCTAACAGAGACCGGTGGCACATTCCGAAGGAGCAACCCATGAACAAGGACCCGATTGCACAAAGAGCAAAAGCATCCCAATAGCAATCACCAACCATATCCAAGCTTCTAAACCTATCCGGGAGACCAGAAATGTCAAAATAGTCGGGTCCTCGAATCATACCTCGGGCTTCCTCTGGGGAGATTTGAAGGAGATTAGACAATTTGTTGATAAAGGACATCCCTCCGGGCAAAGGAAGTGCAACTTCCTCCACCTCGGGCCCTCCAAGCAACGCCCTGAAATCTTCAACGATGGGAACCATCTCGTTGTAGGAAAAGCAAAAGACATGCCTCTGAGTGTCCCAGAACGAGGCAGAAGCCCTCATCAAGTCGTAATCCGTAACAAGCTCTTTAAGAGACCATAAGGACTTGATCTTGTACCTCTCTTCAAAGAAAGCCCTATTCCTATGCATGATCTCCCTAGACCATTCCTTGAACTTGTCAAAGAAGATCATTTGCAATTCTTTCGGCAATTTAAGAGAAATTTTCATGATTTCCATGGCTTCTTATGGTTTTGGGTCGTGGTTTCAGAGAGAACAGGGAAGAATATGAAGTTGAATGGTGAAAACCAAGCCTGAGGTGAAATTTAAATAACCCTGCGAGGTGCTGCCCTCGTCCGCGCGGATGAGATTGCAGTCTCAATCTCATCCACGCGGATAAGATTGTTCCCCAGTCCAAAAACTTTTTTGACAACAATGAAAACTGCTTGCCCAAATGAGGAAATCCTTCCCCAAACGGCCAAACATGGAAATATGTCCATCTCCCATGATTTTCATCCAAAATCCCAACAAAGATGCCCCCTTTGTCCCCTTAAAAACACCAAACCGGGCTTATGTTACTTGCATTCAGTACAGAATTAACAAAAAAAAAAATATATATATATATACAAAAATACTTAGCAAAATAAAATGTATTAACCTGGTTATTACATGCCAAAAATAAAAATAATGTGCAAACATATCGTCTCTCTCTGCCCTAACAAGTACGCTCAGTCGGAATCACTATCCGAATCAGGATCGGTATCCTCCTCCCTCATAATCTCCTTGCCACGTCTCCGAACCCTCCGAGTCGTGTTCGGCCCCTCCGCCGCTGCCTCCGGAAAAGCCATCCCTGGATCTATGTCGTCCTGCTCAGCGTCAGAGTATCGGTCCTCGGGATCGACCGGCACGCCCAGGTACGGCACGCCAATATCCGCAAAAAAGTCATACCCGAAGGAAAAGGCGTCTGAATTCTGGCCGTATGTGCCCTGGGTCTGCAAGGGCGTCCCATAACCTCCTTGCGCCTCAAAAGCACTGTAATCTCTGTCGTGTGAAGAGGAATCCTCGCCGGTCCTGCCCTGTACGAAGCCCGGTCCCCCCATGCCTCCAAAGATAATATGATCTCGGGAGAGCTCCACGCTCCTGTCCATATAGTCCGAAGGAGAAGCGTCCGTCGACCCCCTGGGCTGAGTGCGAGGAGTCTCCATAGATCTCCTGCCCGGCATAGTCTCGCTGGTAGGAATAGGGGACCTCTTCCTCATGGAGGCACTGGATCCTAGCTGCCCCACCCTCTCCGAGCCCCGAGCATTCCCCTTCGTCACGAGGTTGCGAATGAACCTCTTCGCCCCAATAACCTGGCGCAAAAGCCGATCCACAACCCGGGACAAGTACTGCAAAGAAGAAACAGAAGCATTAAAAAACAGTCGAAGCAATGACGAAGGAAGTACAAAGCCTAAACAATCAAAACGCGATCAGTACATACCTGAGCATTCGGTCGAGGCCGAAAATCTTGCAGTGTCACCTCTGGGAGCGAAATCTGCTCTCTCATCCTCACCCCGTCCTGGGTATACGAAAAGTCCGCCCGAGGGATCCTCACAACCGATTCCCCCTCCCTCTCCAGCACCTGAGGTGTCCTCAGCCTACGCCTCACGATCTGCTGGTAAGGCTCCTCAGCAACGAACTCCAGGGTAGGCCGTCCACCTCTGAACCAATCCCAGTTCGCTGTCCCTTCCCGGGGAAACAGCATGTCAGCAGGAGGCTCATGTGGCGCCAAAGTAGGTAACCCGAGACCATGCTGTCTCGTCACCCTCTCTCCCAAGTAATAAACATCGCAGGTGAGTCCCCGCATAATTCACCTTTGGCTCGTCCAGCGCTCAGCGCCACCCAACTGGTCCACCTCGAACCGGCTCCAAGGGTAAAAAATTAACCCTATCACTAGTTCCCGCCCTCAAAGATGGCACCACGTCACTGTACCTCAGCTTGACCCTGGTCCGGGTAGTCCTCTTCACCCGGGCGTTCTTTGTCCACCAAAGCATAGCCTGGTATGCAAAATTCTCCCCCGGGACATGGTCCCACAAGGCGCAGCCAAAAACCTCCAAGGCCCAAACCTGCATCCAACAAAAGAAACCCGTCAAAAACCAAAAGTGCATACACCACATGTACGAAGGGATAAAAGGAAAGGAAAAGAGTGTACCTCTAAAGGGAACTCGAAGCAGGTCAGGGAGGTGTACGCCTTCCTGCTATATTTGTCCAAGGCAAAGTATAACTCCGCCAACCCTGCCTCTCCCCAGGCGCACTCATCAATCCTGTCCATATCCGCCAAGGACCCCAGCAAAGCAAACATGGCCGTACCCTCGGCATGCCCAAACAGAGTGCTGGAGAGGGCGAACCATAAGAAGCATCGAGCAATCTGCTCAGCTGTGATGGTCAGGTCTCCTCTCTCGTACCTAGCAATACTCTCGGCCAACTTAGCATCAATCACGGCATACTCCATGCCCATCCCCTTCCACGGCACAATAACAATCCCCAGCAGGTCCATCAGCTATGCATCCGTGTACCCATCGTGCCACTCCAGGCTGAGCCCCTTAAAGGACAGGCCAGTAATGGCAGCATAATCCGTAGGGGTCACGGTAGCCTCCCCCCACGAAAAGTGAAAAGTATGGGTGACATCCCATCAATACTCGGCCAACGCCAAAATGAGCCCCTTGCTCTTATGTAAGCCACACACCCCTCTCAGGTTCTCAACAAAACCATAAATCTTAGAAGCCACCACAAGCTGACGTGGACTCCGATAGCCCACCCTGCCAGCCGTAGGCAAAGTATCCCATAGCCTGACAACTGCCTCCACGGATCTCCGCGTCTTCAGCTTATCCAACTTGCGTTGGATGATATCACCCCTCTCCTGAAAATAAACACAACACGAATATGTCATCAAGATTGCCAATGTGACTGAACAACAAAAGAGCAGGAAAGAAAGAAAATAAACTCCGTCCTATTTTCGGATACATTTTCCTACACGCATTCTTTTCTCACACGCAATTTTTCATTTAAAATCTCTTATTCAAGAGTCCGTTCCAAATTCGACAAATTTGTGTTCATTTTACGAAATACATTTTTTATTCAAAATCTCTTATACAAGAGTCTGTTCCAAATTCGACAAATTTGTGCATTCTTTCATAAAACATAGCATGCATCTTTTCTCGCATTCGTGCATCATGTTATCAAGCATGCATTCATGAAATACATTTTCATTCAAAATCTCTTATACAAGAGTCCGTTCCAAATTCGGCAAATTTGTGCATTCCATTCGTGCATCATGTTATCAAGCATGCATTCATGAAAACAATTTTCATCACAAAAATCTTTTATCCAAGAGTCCATCTCAAATTCGGCAAACTTGTACCCACTTTATTTTTACATTATACAAACTACCAATGTTTTTCATGAACAAATTGCATATTCTTTCTACCCATAACTCCAATTAAACACATGCATCATCAATTCCAATTTTTCATGGCAAAATAAACAAAAGTCCCAATTTTAGCCATTCAAGCCCTAAGTCTAACATATACTCCCTCCGTCCCAGCCCACTGTAAACTAAAAAAAATGGCACACCAATTAAGGAATATTATTAAGATAATGAAAATGTGTGGTAGAAAATGAAGAGAGAGAATGAGTGGAGTAAATAGTAGGTTGGTTGAATAAATTGTGTGGTGGAGAATGAGTGGAGTTAATGAGTGGGTGGGGTAGGGAGAATATAAAATATTAAAGGACATTCCATTTATGGCAGTTTACACTGGGCTGGGACGGACCAAAAGGGAAATAAGTTTACACTGGGCTGGGACGGAGGGAGTACTAATTTTGACAAAAAATAAACAAAATAGGCAAAATTGAGTGTCATACCATGCGGAGATCCTCGTCGGTGGCCCAATGTTGCCATATATCCAGATAATGCTCCTCATTCATCGATTGTGAGAGAGTATAATGACTGTGCATCCTCACCAAACCAAGTCTCCTCTCCGCCGCTTCCCGACTCACCCGAACTCGGCGGACTCCACGAGCTCCTCCCCTTTGCTCCATTGCCTTGATCTTGAAGGATTTTGCAAAGAAATTGGACAAAAATGGAGGTTTTCTACCTCTTCCTCTCTCATTTTCTCTCTCTCTTCTCGGCTTCTGGTTTTTTTTGAAAAGTGAGGAAGACTAATTCAACGCCTGTCTGTTTTGAACCAGGCGCTCTGCGAGTTTGGTCCGCGCGGACGATATTGTAAGGCAAAATCCCTATTTTGCCCCTTTAATTCCTGGTCTCTACATCCAGACCCCTAGCTTAACGAAAACTTAACGAAAGTCCATTCCCTTCCCCGTTTTCAACCCCGGCCGTCATCGTAAGTCCGTCCTTTAACGAAAACCCTAACGAAAGTCCATTCCCTTCCCCGTTTTCAACTCCATCCGTCATCGTAAGTCCGTCCTTTAACGAAAGCCCTAACGGAAGTCCATTTCCTTCCTCGTTTTCAACCCCGGCCGTCATCGTAAGTCCGTCCTTTAACAAAAAAACTAACGGAAGCCCATTTCCTTCCTTGTTTTCAACCCCGGCCGTCATTGTCTGTCCGAACCAAAAACACACATCCCCAGCGGATAAAACCCGGCTGTCATCATAAGCCCATACGCATCCCCAGCGATTTCCGAACTACGTCCAAGCTTGATTCCCATCCGGGATACGTAGGTATCCTACCATAGGTCCAGCCACTTGACCAATACGGTCACCCTCAACCCCGGCAGTCATCGTAAGCCCGAATCTTCCCCAGCGAGAACGCCTTCAAGTGCCCCCCCTCCTGAACCAAACCCCCAACTTAGGTTCATACCCCTGGACTAAGTCCCGACCTAGGTTCATACTCCTGAACTAAGTCTCAATTTAGGTATAAATGCCTCCGCTAGGTCGAATACTTCTTCGGCAACGCTTCCGCTAGGTTGAGTTCGTCTTCGGCAACGCTTCCGCTAGGTCGAATACATCTCCGACAACGCTTCCGCTAGGTCGAATATGTCTTCGGCAACGCTTTCGCTAGGTCGAGTCCGTCTTCGGCAACGCTTTCGCTAGGTCGAATGCATCTCCGACAACGCTTCCGCTAGGTCGAATATGTCTTCGGCAACGCTACCGCTAAGTCGAGTACGTCTTCGGCAACGCTTCCGCTAGGTCGAGTCCGTCTTCGGCAATGCTTCCGCTAGGTCGAATACGTCTTCGGCAACGCCTCCGCTAGGTCGAGTCCATCTTCGGCAACGCTTTCGCTAGGTCGAGTCCATCTTCGGAAATGCTTTCGCTAGGTCGAATACGTCTTCGACAACGCTTCCGCTAAGTCGAGTATGTCTTCGGCAACGCTTCCGCTAGGTCGAGTCCGTCTTCGGCAACGCTTTCGCTAGGTCGAATACGTCTTCGGCAACGCTTCCGCTAGGTCGAATACGTCTTCGGCAACGCTTCCGCTAGGTCAAATACGTCTTCGACAACGCTTCTGCTAGGTCGAATACGTCTTCGGCAACGCTTCTTCTAGGTCAAGTCCGTCTTCGGCAACGCTTCCGCTACGTCGAATACGTCTTCGACAATGCTCCCGCTAAGTCGAGTCTGTCTCCGGCAACGGCTTCGTTAGTCGAGTCTACCTTCGACAACGAAAATGCAGTGGGAGGTCCATTCGTTTGACCGCTCCTTTCCCCCGCAAGACCTGAACTACGACCGGCTTGATTCCCAAATGGGATACGTAGGAATTCTTTCGTTAAAGGTCTAGCCATCCGATTGCCTCGGTCACCTCCTCACCCATCTGGGTAAATTTTTGCCAGATTGGAATCCTCATTTTGTCGACGACCCCACTTCCCCTGGAAGTACCGTCGTCGAGGGGCTACTGTAAGTACCCCAATCTGGGCCATTAATGTTTCATCAGCCCAAATTAGTGATTTATAATCATTTAGGGGCATTTTGGACATTATTTTGACAATTTGAATGAGGAAGGACCTCTTAGAAATAAAAAAATATATAAAATCTCGCTGATATTTGTCATTTTCAATTAAAAAAAAAAGGAATATTGACCAAGAACAAAATGCCAAAACTGCTTTTCTGCACAAGACAGACACGCCTGCTTGGGTCATCCGCGCGAACAAGATTGCACCTACAATCTTGTCCACGCGGATAAGATCAGCATCCAGCAACCCTATAAATTCAACCCTTCTCCCTCAGTTTCAGGAGGCCAAAAATTCGTAAAACCTACTGTTACTCTGTCAAAATCCCCTCTCAAATAGCCCTCAACACTCTCACCACTCAAGTTTCACACCAAATCCACCCCAAAACCACTCCCAAGCCATTGAAACCTTCAAATTCTAACCATAAACCCAAGAAAAATTGGTAAACCCTCAATCTCTTCACTCATATCTCCATCATTCATACATATTCACACCATGTAGTTTAGTTTTCTCCTTTTGTTCTCCCCTCTCCCTCTTGTCCCAAGAATTCAAGAGGATCTCCATGGAACCCATTTCCATGGATAATCCTTTAAAATGATCCACATCCCTTTTCATTTTATGTCATTTCCCCACTCCCTTTTTTTTATATTTCTTGGTACTTGCTTGTTTGACCAAGAAGATGGTCATCTTGGAACTCATCTCCATGGATGACCACTTCAAATGGTCCATATTTCATGCTCCTTTACATGTTTAGTTTTATTTGCTTCCTTGACCTCAATATGGTCATCTTGGAGTCAATCTCCATAGATGATCATCTCAAATGGTCACATTATTTACATTCCTTGCAAATTTCCCTCCCCTTGTCTAAGATGCTCACCTTGGAACTTTTTTCCTTGGATGAACATCATCTAGACACACAAAATGGGTCACACAAGATGTACAAGATACACTTGAGTATAGGTCTCAAGGTTGGTCTTCCTATGACCACCTTAGAGACCTTCCTCTAAAGTTGATACATCTTGACCTATCTCCCTTGTCAACTTACTTTTTATGTCAAAATCCCCCTTTCCCAAGCAAATGAAATGCTCACAAAGTCCCAACGTACCCCCGGGATGACTTGATTAAGTGAATTTCATCACTTATGACTACTAATCAAAGTCTAGGGAAAGAGAGGACAAGCATGGATGCCAAAAATCCAAATCCCCTTTTACTTTCTGTCTTTCAGTTATAATTCCAGTTAAGTCCTGTAAATCTAGTTAACTTTCTGGAAATTACAGTGACTAAACTGAAAACTGTAAAATATTGACACTGCATGTTAGCCCGCGCGGATAAGATTGCACTGCAGTCTTGTCCACGCGGATGACATTGTCATTTGCAAACAGTCCCTCAATTTTTGTTATTTTCAGTTTAATCACTATTTTCAAACTGTTTTTCAATTCAGTCCCTAAAATCTCAATTATTTTCAGAAAACCCCTTTTAAAACACACACACACACACACACACACAACAAAAGTTCTCAAGTAAGGAAGACTCGTCGTACGAGGCATTCCGGGTGAACACTAACGTTTTTCCCGTAATGTAACGTGACCTCCGAACTCATTTTCCCTAAATCTTGGGTATTTTTCAAAGTTTTGGCCCTTAAACTAAAAACGGCGTGGCGACTCCGAAAAATGATTTTTTCTAAAACAATTCCCAAAACAAAAAAAGGAAAAAGAAAAAAAATCGCGGATGCACATCATCACACAAAGCATACCAGTACCCGGCAAGAATTGGCTCCTATCTGCGTCGGGACAGCATTCATGCACTCCAAAAATTCACAAATAAAGGGGGTCCAGTGGGAGTCTTAACCCAGCTTCAAATTGGCCATAGAAGAAGGCCACTCTCGTAGGATCCATCGCCCAATGCACCCACCCGTGGGCCTTCTTCTCTCTAAAAGCGACATGAGTAAGTTGATAGTCTTGCTTACTTACTTCAAAAAAGCTGTGGAGGAGCTCCAAACTTGAGTCAGCCCCTTTCTTGCCACACTCTGGCCTAGGGGCCACATACCCCCTTTCATTGCGACCTGGCACAGCCTTCGAGCAGAATGCATCCACGATCCTGCCAGAGGAGGAGCTCGCTGATGCCTGGGTTGACATATCTGAAGAAGAAGAAGAAACAGGAGATACAGACTCATGCGACCTACTTAAGGGCGACCTAGATTCCCCTGGGAATCTTTGACTATTTCTAAGATAAAAGGGTTTTTGGGGTCCCCTAATGTAGCACATTACTAAGTGATCAAGCAGTTCATGGAAAAGGTGAAAACTAATGATTCTTGGGTCGTCAATCGCTAAATCGCCTAATTCATCTCCTAGAGGAAGCTCAAGTTCATTAAATTGCAATACCCACCTAGTTAGAATGGCAACGCACTCCTCAATGGGCATCTCCTTCCACGTTCTACCTAGACATTTGTATACCCTACGATTCGCAACACAATAGCCATACCAAGCTCCTGGTTCACTACTAAAGGTCCTAGTCATGGCGGAATCAAAGAAAAAACAGAAACTAAGCCCTAATGCAAGAAAATAAGAGGGGTACCTTAATCGATTTGGACGAAGAAGGTTTATTGCAGAAGACGAAGGTTCGGATGTATTCAGAAAATCAGTTGCTGCGTCGCCGCTCTCGCTGGGGGATATTCAGAAGCTTGGAGATGGTAAAAATTCGAAAAGGAAAAGGATTTTGCTATTTATATTTTTCCTTAATTGAAACGGAAAAGGGATAATTCAAACGGTTCCATCACAATTAATGCGGTGAAGCGGTTTTCGAGGCAATTTTCAAGCGTCAAAATAGCAATGATTACAAAAATACGGCGCTTCTACCAATCCAGCCGTCAGCAGTCAACGTTCAGGATTAAGCCACGTCACCATTGGTCGACCAACCATCAATTCGAGCATCAACCTGCGACCTCCATCAAACTTCGTCAACAATTTCTTAACTTCCTGGTCGACAAATATCAACTCAGAAAGTTGGGGGCCACTTAACGGAATAAATGTGACGGGCTAGGCCCAACGAGCAAGCCCAGTTATCTACGTGTTATTGCAACCACATTCTCAGTGGGCTAGGTCCAATTATTATCAGGCCCATGACCCATCAGCGAGATCACTCGACCTAGCTCATTGTCCGACCTCAGATGGTCCCGACCTAGCTTGGTCCGACATTACGATCCAGATACTATTCGGGTATGGTCCGACCCTATCCATCAGACAGGTCGACCTAAACCCAGAAGGCGACCTCGACCTAGTATAGTATGTGACGACCTACAAAGTCCAGGCATGAATACAACTCTTTCCATAACGACTCCCTACAAATCAAGAGTTATTCATGGACAAGATCTTTTATGCGTATCTGATCCGAGATTATAGGGATTTAATGCAATTCTACCACAATTATATCTCTCATCAACAACTATAAATACATAGCAATATCAACCGTTCCAAGGTAATTGCTTTTTATTATTTTGAATACATCTGTTCAATATAATATTTAGCTCTCAAATACTCCATACTTACTCTCACGCCCGAGGGTCTTCGCCGGAGACCATTCCGGCTAGTCATTCGTTCTGTTTGCATGTCAAAAGTCAGGAGATTGATCTTGCAGCTGTACGAAAATTGATTACGCACGATTCTTGCAGCATCAATATTTATAATTTAACTTTTAAAAAACACTCTCAAATTTAACAATAAACAACTAATTTGACGAAGGAATAAGTGTTAAGAACAAGTGAGTATTAGAATTTAAAAGAAGTTGACATTTAACATCCTTCTAAGTTTTAAGGGCAACTCCAATAATGGTCCTAAAACCTATTTTTGAAATCCACATAAAGGTCCTTGCATCTTCAATGGCAAAAATTAGAGGTATCAAAATTTGATTAAGTCCTTAGCAAAGTATCATATTTAGGACTTTGCTTAGGACTTTGCTACTTCATATTTTTCCATACACCCTTCTTTCATTTTCTTTCTACATTTGTTCTACTTCTTTTTAAAGTTATTTAATTATACATAAAAATTTTGATTTTTGAATTAAATTTATTTAAATTTTTATATAATTATTTATAAAATTTTAAATTTTATAAAAAAATAATTAATTAAAATAATTATTATATTTCGAAATTATTTATAAAATTTTATTTTTTGAAATAACTAATTAAAATAATTATTATATTTCAAAATTATTTATCATATTAAAAATATTAATAAAGTTATTAACTTAAAAAAAAAAAAAAAACTAATTTGGTACCTAATTTTTGATACCCATTGTTGGAGATGATTTTTTAGGACAATGCAAAAAGTCTCAATGGATATCAAAATTTAATTTTAGAACCCTTATAATTAGGGCTAGGACCACCATTGGAGTTGCTAACGCCCACCATCCAAGTGGGTTGACAGGTGGTGTATACTCTTAGCCTCATTTTCTTTCTTTAGCTCCCACTATACCAAGTTGGGCATAGTAGTAAATACTTTGACCATTACTCCCTAGACTAGACCTAACTTTTCTTGCTTAACAACGGACGGGCGGGCAGTAGTCGGCACAACCGAAGCAGCCGCCCTTCACTTAATCTAATTTTTTCATCACATTAAAATTCTTTTTCTATATTTTTTCCTTCCGAACAGTAACAAATAATACTATTTCTAAATGGAAGAAACTTTTGGCACGAGACATTGCCGTGTGATTTTAAAGTTACGAGTTTAAATCCTGTAATCAGCATCCTACATTTATGTGTACAAAGTTACTGTCCTTTTTTTTTTTTACAAAGAACAGATATTTTTATTTCAAACATTTATCATACTAATAACAATAATCAACTTACTTTCTATTTTACTTTTCACATTCATAACAACTTATTTTCTCAACTTGGAACTGCTAAAACAAAAGTTTGCTCCAACGTTTATGCATTCGGTGAAATTTGGACAATAAAAGTATAAAAAGTCTACTATAAAATGTAAAACATGTGTAGCAAATCTAAAAAAAAAAAATTACATTACGCAATAAAAGTTGTATATCAAATTTTACTACAAAGTAAAATACTTTTTTTACATATGTTTCACATTTTTATAAGAGAGTTTTTATATTTGTTATGCGCACCCGCAACGGGAGCAAAACTATGATATATCAAATTCAAATTCTTATTTTTTTTCTTACTTTTTCGTAGTTAATTTTAATATATATAATAACTTGTCATTAGTTTGAATAGTGGGTAAAGATTAATAGATTAATAAAAAACAATAATTTATGAAATTTGAAAGGACTAAGTGAGTACATTATTAGCAAAACAAAAATTGTTGACTTCAATATTGCTGCATAATATAAAAGAAGAAAAATATTGCCTTTTGTCTTTCTCAAATAAACTAATTTTAAGGCTCCACCAAAAAAAGAAATTGATGGCAATTTATATATTTTAATTAATTCACTAGAAAGATGAAGATATGATTCACCCCTTTGGCTTTGGGTAGATGGACGGTGGACGTCATGATAATGCTATACTCCCTCCGCCCCACCCGAATTTGGACAAAGTTACTTTACACGGAGATTAAGAAATAACAATAAGATAATAAAAATGTGTGGTAGAAAATGAAGAGAGAGAATGAGTGGAGTTAATAGTGGTTGGTTGAATAAATTGTATGGTGGAGAATGAGTGGAGTTAATGAGTGAGTGGGGTATGCCCATTTTTTTATTATTATAAACTTTCCTTTTTGGGTTGTCCAAATTCAGATGGGACGCCCAAAAAGGAAATTTGTCCAAATTCGGGTGGGACGGAGGGAGTACTTAATAATATCCATTAACTACTTTTCGAACCAACTTTTCTAACACATTAAATTTGATATCCATAATCCAAAGAACATAAATAAATTGAATCCTCCGTCCTGTCCTCTAATTGAATGTCTATTTTTGTCCCTCCCGAATGACCTCTCAAAATTTTGCTGACTTTGTCTCTATATCTAAATGTCCATTATTTTTTTGCAAAACTAAATTTTCGAATGTGAATAACGAGAATATTCATTTTTTTTCCCCTAAAGTCTCTTTAAGTTTAAAATAGACATTTATTCTGATGAGGGAGTATTAATTTTGGAACGGAACGGACCGAAAAGAAAAGTGTGAGGACCAACATAAGTATCCCCATCAAGTGATTTTCGAGCCAACTTTCCTTGCACATTAATAATTTGATATAATAATTTAATGAGAGAAAGTTCTAGTAGCTTCTAGCGAGTCCAAAAATGCAGACAAGCAGGCCTCGGAATACAAGCTATACAATGACTATTTCACCCAATTTCTTGTGCCCTCAAATCAAAATCAAAAACAAAAATAAAGGCAGGATAGGATAGGAGCAAGAAAGGATGTTTCATTTCAGACAAATAGACTGGACAAAATTTGAATAATGCTGATGCGGTATAATAAAATAAAATTAAATTAAATTAACTAATTACAACAGAGAGGGAAGATGAAGCAAACCCCAGATAGATAAAAGAATCCAGCCAGCCAGTAGTCTGCATCTCAAACTGTCGATTTATCATACACACCGGAAACTTCTGTATTGTATCCTACTCGCCATGCCAACTTCATACCTGCATCATTACAAGATAAATCTAAGTCAACTGAAACTTTTAAGCACCAACATTAATTAAATCACAAACAAGAAGCATGTATGGTTTAGACTAGTCAATACAATCTTATAATCAAAAGTCCAACCTCGAATGAAAATCAACATATCATACTTTAACAAAGAGTTCAGACATGGTAGCTTTTTTTATTTATGGTTCGGAGTTAGGACTGGTCAATACAATCTTCTGAACAAAAGTCTGACCCCAAAATGGAAATCAGCAAATCAAGCTTTGACAAAAAGTACAGATGGGATAGCTTCTTCCTCTTCTTTTTCATCTATTCTTATTATTGTTAGAGACTAAGAATCCTACTTTCCTATTTGGTACGTCCCACTTTATTCCCAAAATGGCAAATAATGAATAGTATTTCGGACATTTATAACATCTTCCTTTCGTAGAATTACATAAAAAACCAATACTTACTACCCTACTTTTTTACCCACTTAATAAGCGTGCAAACTCTTGTTATCTTGGTAGGACTCTTGGTCCGAGATGGAGGGAGTATATTTCTTTATTGGAATGGTGGTGGTTGGAGGCATGGGAAAAGAGGACAGTAACTCCCTGGATTTTATTAATCACCAATAATAAATACAAAGTGATGGGGGTCTAAATCTTATATCGTATAAAAGAGTAGGTACAAGCTACAATATAAAAAAGGAAGTCGCTACAAGAGAACACTAAGCTTTACTTCTACTCACAAGTTCAATTCATCATCCAGAGATTTGGTTGGCTGCTCACTCCTAAGTGATTAAATCAACTTAAAACATTATCATTTTGACACAAGCATACATAGCATCATCAACGTCTTTCAAAATCCATGACACAGCCAACCATATACCAGTGAAACCATATATACATTCCACATATATATGTATATATATGTGTGTGTATATGTCTATATATGTGTATATATGTAAATCGATATGTATATATAAAAGAAAAATAAATATATATAATATCTGGTGGCTAGTAGTAGTAAAAGAGCATAGATGAATGTATGTACTAACTCCAATAAGTACTTTCCAAACTATCATTTCTAACACAATAATTTGGTATAAATAATCAAAGAAAGAAAGTCCTACTAGCTTCAAGATCAAGAATATTTGTGGACAAGCAGGACTAGGAATACAAGTTACACAATATAACTGATTCACCGATTTGTTAGGTCCCTCAAATCAAAAACAAAGTCAGGATAAGAGCAAGAAAGGATGTTTCATTTCAGACAAATAAAAAAACAAAATTTGAATAACATGAAAGCAGAACACTATACTCTGGATAAAAGCAAAGGACAGAGCTATATCCTATACGAGGGAGATGTCTATAATAATAACTAGAAGTTCCCCATCTGATGCTGAAACGGAATAAAAAATAAACTAATGACAACAGTGAGGGAAGATGAAGCAAACCCCGTAGAAGAGAATCCAGCCAGTAGCTTCTTCCGTCCCCCATAGGAATTGAAATGAAACAAATCTGAAGCTGTCAATTTAACATACACACCAGAAACTCTACAAATCAACAAAAGGAATCTAGCCGCTGAAACTTCTGTATTGTATCTACTTGTCATCCCAACTTCATACCTGCATCATCACAAGATAAATCAACTAATCCATCAACTGATACTTTAATCACCAACATTAATTAAATATATCACATTTGTTGTCGTGTGGGACACATTTAAAACCCACTGAAACCAAGAAGCATGTATGGTTTAGACTAGTCAATACAATCTTATATTCGAAAGTCCAACCCCAAATGGAAATCAAAACCAAAAAGTTTCAATGTGATAGCTTTTCGTATTTATGGTTCAGCCTAATCAATACAATCTTCTGTACGAAACTCTAACCCCAAAATGAAAATCAACAAATCAAGCTTCGACAAAAAGTACACATAGGATAGCTTTTTCCTTTTCCTTTTCATCAGTTCTTTTTATTATTATTATTGTTTAAAATGGTGGTGGTTGGTGGTGTGGGTAAAGAGGGCGGTCTCCCTGGATTTTATTAATCACCAAATAATAGATACAAAGTGGTGGGGGACTAAACCTTAAATCATATAAAAGAATAGGTATAAACTACAATATAGAAGAGGAAGTCGCGACAAGAGAGCACTAAGCTTCCCTTCTAATCACAAGTTCAATTTATCATCCAGAGTTGAAAAATTCATCGACATAACGAGGATAGTAAATATTCCTAAGACTTATATCACTCCTATCAATGTTTTCTTAGATATTTATTTTTCAGTGACACATATCCTAGACAAACTCCACCAAGGAACTATCATTGCATGTTCCAAGCCATAAAAAGGGGGAGGGTTGCAGTATGATAGTGACAGTCAGCGTAAAAATGTGTCACAATCTCATGACATGAGCCAAAAAATGAATTACACTAGAGAGTTACCACCTTCTCATCAATGCACTGCAGCATTGGATCCTGGATGTAGCGAAAAATATGCAAGGGTTGCTGAATCATCGCCCAAAAAGCGATGGCCATGTCGACGCCCGAACGTGGTGTCAAATGAGCAACGGTTCCTTCACTAAATGACGCGGGTGAGGGTAAATAAGTTAGGTCGAGAACAGAAGTTGTATGTAGCTTCTTGGAATGTAGGTTCCCTCACAGGCAGACAATCAGAGTTGGGAGAATCCATGTCTAGGAGGCGAAATAATATTCTTTGTGTGCAAGAGAATAAATGAGTAGGTCAAAGGTAGAGCCTTGAGGTTATAAGCTTTGGTACACGGGTAGAGAGAACTAGAAATTGAGTAGGTGTGATAATAGGTAAACATTTGGTGACAATCCAGGGTTGTACAAACTATGGTGGTATAGAGCTCATGTGTCACACAATGAAGTTATGGAAAATGTCACACAATGATGTTATGGAAAATGATAGTTGATTCTAGGCGAAGAAAACGGATTCGTGTTTTGAAAAATTATTTTGGACGCTAGGACAACATACGACAACTGATAGGGGTAAAGTTCTGCATATGATTTTTATCGATTTGGAAAAAGCTTATGACAAATTTCTAAGAAAGATACCATGGTGGACCCTAAAGAAGAGAGGAGTGTCTTACCAAGTATATCAATATAAAATAAAGGATATGTATGACGAAACAGCGGTAAATGTTAGAACTTGCGGAGGAATAACGAACGTAAACAAGATTTCTATTGGTTTACACCAGCAATCTGTTGTACTTGGTCCATTTTTTTTACTGAGGTGGTGGATGAGTTAACTAGAGGCGTACAAACTGAGTTACCTTGGACCAAGCTATTAGAACATGACATTGTATTTATTGATGAGATAAGAGAAGCGGTCAATGCAAAATTAGAGCTATATAGAGACACTAGAATCAAGGGATTTTAGATTGAGTGTATCGAAGACCAAATAAATGGACTGAAAGTTTAGTAATAGTTGGCGTTGAGATTGTGGAATCGTTAAACTTGATGAGCATGATATGCCTATGAGTAGTCATTTTAAATACTTAGGTTCTAGCATTAAAAAGATGGAGAATTTGTTAGAAATTCCAATATTAGTGTCATAAGACTAGCTTTATTATACAGAATGTTGGGCTCGTAAGAGAACCCACGTGCATAAATGAATGTAGCACAGATGCGTATGCTTCGTTGGATATGTTGTAAAACTAGAAAAAATAAAGAGTGAAAAACGACATCAATACCAAGGTAGATCTGACGTTCAACAAAGAGAAGATGAGAGAAATTGCTTCCGATGGTTAGGACATGTACGACTCAGGCCTATAGATGCCCATGACCGGTGAGTGGAGTCAAGATTTGAGGCAAAATGAACAAACACAACTTCTATAATGTAAGAAATCTTGACCAACAACTATGCTCCATTGAGAACCTTAATGAATCATCAAAGTAGCTAGATTGTATAATAGGTTTTCCAGGAGTAAAAGAGTTAAACCTTCAATTACCGAAGTTCCTCTAATCAAACTAATAGTAGAGGTAGTCAAGTTCATTATTTATCCTCAGGAGCATAAACTAGAAGCAACAACCTATCATCTCCTTCAATGAATTTAGCAGTTGAAGAGGAACCTTGCTTTAACACAAAGGTAAGGGAACAATTGGAACCCAAGAAACAGGCAGAAAAGAACGGTTATAGACAGAATATGTTTAGCACAAACCAATGACAATCGTTATATGATCCAAGACTACCCAAAATGAAAGAGGTTTTATGAATTAAAAGGAGAGGAGGGACCAAGCAAGCCAAACCAATCCAACAATAAAAGACTCCATCAGTCAAAGAAAATAATGAAATCTTATACTCCGTACATCTAGACCCAAACATGGACAAATCCCATCATTGCCTCCATTTGGCCCTTTCCCCTCGGTTCCAACAGAATATGAATCATCCTGAAGTCAAAAGCATTAGCCTATACAACTGCATGCTAAGAGATTAGGAATGATTTGAACCGAACACACAAAGTTACTTTGCTAATAAATCATTGGCTAGGCTAAGTTGCATGAAGCCAGAGCATACAAGGCATATAGCAGTCAGGGCGCATCAAAGTAAGAAAAACTATGCATCACCTCCTACTTTGAAAACAAGGTATGCACTTTCTAATATCACATGTTTCCAACAGCATATGAATGATAAACAAGTTAAACATTTAAAGTATTGAATGACTCAAGAAGTATAAGCAGAGCAGCTTCCATAAGCATTCTGAAGGCAGTATAAGAGTTGAATTGGGACTTAAGCTAGTAAATGCAGAAAACAGTCAGTCAATAAACGAAACTGAAGATGGACATACCTCAATCACAAGTCGACCTTAGATTTTTTCCCTGTCACAATCTTAGATATATGTAAGCCCCTACTAAATGCTTCATTAAACAGGATTCTTGTTTGCATGGACTGGAACCCAGGCATCCACGATAGAAGTGCCACTGGCACCATGACAATGACTCCAAATAATATATCATACATGCGAGCCACCGAGATAACAGTCCCCCAAAGCATGGTCTTCTGCAGAAAGGGGCGAAGTACTTGCGCAATCAAAAGGAATCCCCAACCAGTGGGAATAAATGCCAGTAGACTTGTGAAAAGATCGAGAAACTTGAGACGGGTGAACTCCAGCAAGATTATGATCGCAAGTAAGCCCAAAATAATAAGAAGAAACTGAACCAACCGATAGTAGATGTGTTCTTTCGCAGAATATTTGTCACGGGCATATGATATAATTGAATATACCCCAACAGCCACCACAACATAGATCCATGAAAGTAAGTAAACAGCAATACTTTTGCTCCCCGCAGCAATACCTAACTGGTAAACTATCCCATACTGGAAAAAGAAAAACCGTAGGTCCAATATTATTTCAAATATCTTTCCAAGAAGACCAGTTGTTCTCAGATGATCTTGTTCCTCATACCACCATTTTTCCCAGCTCTGTTCAGACTTTGCAAAAACACCCCCTCGGAACCATATCCAGTTCATAAAATCATCAAAATCATACACAGTTTTCAACCAGTCAAACCCAGAAGGATTGAACACAAAGGGTGCCATGATCCACGAAAATACAAGGAACCAACTTGAGATGGTCAATAAAATGTATGTAAATGTTCCAGTAGCTACAGGGCTATATCCAGCATAAATAATGAGTATCAACCCAAGTTCAATAGCCTTCACAAAATGGCTACGAGCAAACAGTCTATAATTCTCTGCAAAACTCTTGTGCTCTACCACAAAACCACGTCCAGTCGCCCGGTACTTGGCACCACCATGAAGAATAGTTCGGCCAAAATAATGAGCACGAGTTCCCATTGAGAAAGTGTAGAATACTGACGATAGCTGCAGCTGCATTGTAATAAAATCCCAGATGGCAGACAGAAAACCCATCTCAAGTGAGTTTTCAACAATCATAGGTAGTGCAGTGAACAGACCAAGTTGGACAATAAACTGCTGGTTCAAAATGGTACCTAGTGCTCTGTTGGTATCCGTGCCACCCGTGGCAGAAGCCTCGACCCCACTTAGTGCAAGATAAAGCCGGCCCCATAAAAATGCATAAACAGTCAGAGAAATCATCATCGTATTGAAGAAGAATCCCACAGTTGTGTAGAAGAAGGAAAGCATCCTGAAAAAGTCCAGTCTATGACCCAACCTGTAGACATCCCTACTGAGAACTTGCTCACCATTTCCGCTTGCAACCTTGGCTTCGAACATTGATACTTGATTCAACCCAACATCCCTTCCCTTCCCAATCTGTATGTACTCATGGTGGGTCACATTCCCCCCTCGCAATGTGCAGTTGAAGCCAGCAAAAATGTCCTCACTGATGTTGATGACTCTAGAAGCTTTGCTAATTCCACCCCGAGTTAAGAACCAAAACCTGTCAAACACGTCTGGATGGCCGTAATGCATACGAATCTTAAGTGGGTTAGCCAAAACACGCTGCCCCAAGGTGACAAAGCTTGTTTCTTGAGCTGACATAAACCAAGCAAGTGACGATACAGAACCCGTAAAGATGTGTTCCCTAACTCCTAATATTGTTGGCTTCCGGATGCCATAGTAATGCCTGTACTCCTCCAGTAAATTGCGCATTTTAAGAGCCTCCTCGAAGTAGCTGTCTTGGTTCATATCAATTGTCTGAACG
Organism: Adenophora triphylla var. japonica; assembly: GCA_022495995.1. Classification (NCBI taxonomy): domain Eukaryota; kingdom Viridiplantae; phylum Streptophyta; class Magnoliopsida; order Asterales; family Campanulaceae; genus Adenophora; species Adenophora triphylla. The sequence continues at coordinate 139,105 of JAFEMH010003083.1, forward strand.
GCATCTCCTCGAGTGAAAATAAGGGCATGGTTCTGATTCTCAGGCTTACCCTCCCCAAGCTTCAAGGGACCAGGCAACCTGACCCTATATATCTCCACTTCTCTTTGCAGCTGCTGATCATACTTAACAAGAACAGAAAAGTATTCCATCCCATCCCTTACTGGCACCTCATCAACGTAAGCAACTCGAAGAGCCTCATTGTTTTTCATCAGATACAAAAATTTCTTCAGCTTGGGGGTCCTTTTGGCCTTTTTGAGCCCCATAAATCTGGCATGCAACCACATAAGTATATTTCATCAATGCAGTTCCATACTCGTGACCTTTGAACATTGTACTCACTGAACTATCTGCTCTACTCAGACTCCTTGTTGCTGGCGACATACCGGCACTCTGCCCATTCAAGCTACTACTGCCCCTCATAGTAGTGAGTTCTTTTGCTCCTTCCCTGATGTCCATCTCAGAAGCTGAATCAAGAAAAGCCAGCATCTTGAGAGCACGATAATAGTACATCATTCCCCTGACAGTACGAGCAAGTGTCTGGCCTCTATATGATGCCCAAAGACGAAACTCCCTGGCCTTGTTCGTCCATATTTCATCCTGATTAACCATTCCTTCTCTCCGCATTCGCTCCAGGAAATTTTTCCATTCATCAGCATAGATTGTCTGCAAATAATACAGGGTAGAAACACCATCTTCATTCTCAGTTCGAAGTTGCTCCTTGCTATACACTACCTCTTCATTGTAGTAAGGGGTCAAAACACTAAAAGCCATCATCTTCTCAACTTGAGGAGCATGTGGCATGTTCATAAACAAGGAATTGCTAAAGAACGCAATCCGGCGTCTTGCCTCAAGATTTGTTGGGACTTTATGCATCGAATCCCTAGAGGTAAGAATAGTGTGCAAGCGCCTAGCCTGCCGATAGAAGTTCTCATTCTCTGGATCAGGTAACTCAATAGCATTCTCGAAAAGAAGTGCTGCACCAGAAAGTTGCCTGCGAGGAGCCAGACCATCCTCCCGTAGCTGATCAATGTTCCTCTTCTCTTTGAAAAAATCCCGAATAGCGATTTCATAAAGAGCCTGCAGAGTATTTACGACTTTGTTCATATCTTTTTTTGACTTCACAATCAGTCCAAGAAGAGTGATCAACTTGGCATGGATCTGAGGGAGCGCATTCATGTTGAAAGTCTTGGTGAACTTCTCAATCTGAACAGAGTGATCAATCTCTTGAAACAAAACTGTGAGAATGGAATGCTCCTCGGAGTTGTACTTGACAATCTGCAACACCAAGTGTCTGACACTGTCATAAGCCTCAATAACAGCACAACGCCTGTACTCATTCTTGCAGACTTTATGCCAAAGCCACTTGTCTGGAGCATCTATCAACTCCTTTGCCTGGCTGAGGGCGAGGAGCAGCTCATTACATAGGAGCAAACATGGCCAGCGAATAACCCTCACATTCCATGTATTCTGAGGCAATTCCAATAGCTCAACCTCTTGATCACTAAGAATATCTTCTTCCCTGAATGTCAAAATTATCTCGTTCCATATTAATGCAAACTTGTTTGCCTCTACCTGGTTTGATTCAAGCTTTTTGAATGGTCGGCCAAACCCATACCTCAGCTTCAACCTGTTGATGGCATCTCTAAACCTGCTCCTCATTCCCCTCGCATTCAACAGCTGCTCTTCAGGCATAAGATTAAACTGAATTGCACTAGCAAAGAACTGAAACCTCAACCTTAACTGTTGCATATTCCGTATCTCGCCCAAATGTGAAAGCAGCCCAACTCCAGCACCTACAAACGATGAGTATATGGAATACCATATCTGCAGATCCATAAAATAAATCAAAACCACAGGTAGCCACAAAAGCCCCACTGCAAACCTGTTGCTATTACCGAAAACTCGTGCCATTCATAAACCACATCAGTGTCTCTTAAAAAGGCCTTTGTTGGATGAATCATGGGTTTGATTTGTAAAAAGTAGCTGAAGCAAAACTTCGTAGCAATAACCACAATCCAGAAGAGGGTATACTTAATGTTATCAACAAGGCCTTCCCTGAGTCCACGACCCACAAATGTTCGACTTTGAAACCACCATGTGAGCATATAAAAATCCTCCAATTGGTGTTTTCAAGAAAATTCGAATCCAAGGTAGAAGAAAGAGAGCCAGTGCCAGAATCTCAGGGGCTACGAAAACCACTGCAACCTCAAGAAATGTCACCACACGCCTATTAGCTGCACCGGACCACCTCCCATCATCATTCCTCTGTGCCCACATTCTACCATAGAGAACCCCAAACACAATCACCCAAACAGCTGCAACAATGGTCTTCAACACCATCCTCACCCCTAGCGACTTAGTCTCCCTCGAAACTAGAGGATACTGCAGTGCAAAATCAAGCAAAGCCTGCACAAATCTCAGACCACTCCAAGTAATAAAAATAGTCAAAACCTTCACCTGAACCCCCCTGCTCCTCAATGCCTGCCAAGGAAATTCTTTCTCTTCCCACGCAACAATAATGGCCGCCTGAAGAAACAAAATCAGCATAATCCACAACTTATCAAAACTCCTAAACAAATTCCAAAAGGACCGCTGCTCCACAAACCCTGTCTTTCCAACCCTCTTCCCTCTGCTGGTCGTCACAAAAAAATTGCTCCCTATATCGATTGGCCATTTTAGCTTCTCAAAGCACCTCCTACTCCAAAAATACTCGTTAATGTCATCATAATTCCGCCAGGCAGAGTGAGGCGCAGTCCCATTCCTACTACTATCAACTTCAGCCTTAATTGTATCGTAAATTGGTTTGACAACACGATTCAGGAAAGCATTCTCGCCGGAAATAGACGGTAGAACAGGCCGGCCAGTATTTTCATCAATGTAATCCTCCAAGATTCTATTCAATTCCATAGCCATATGATGAAATATATAGCAAATACATTCGGGTACGAATCTCAAGTTAGCAGACTCACCCCAAATCAGGAGGTACAGAGCGACATAAAGGAGCTCTCGGCGGTGATCGGCTGCGGAGAGTTCCCGACGGGAGTCAGAGATCCAGATGTTGGATTTCCGACCTAGGAAAGAGCACCAGTGAGTGTAATTGTTGAGGAGCTTACGGCGGAATTTACGGAGGACCGAGGGGTCCAGCGAGTCGATGTTGTCCGGCGGTGGCTGGAGTCGCATCTGAGCGTTGGCAAGGTGAAGGACGAGATGTTCCCGCTGATTCTTGACGTTATCAGCTTGAAAGCCGAAGAATGTACCGAGCCAGTCGAGGAGGTCCATATGGTCCCGCCATGCCTGGAATGGTGGCTTCCGGAGGTCTCCGACAGCACGGAGTGCGGCAGCGGCTGCACGGACTTCGGGGAAGCGGAGGGAAGGGTGGTCGGCGAGGAGGTTGTGAACGGGGATGATGTTGTACGGTTGGTCGGATGGGTCGGGTTCAGGAACAGGTCGAGATTGTGGTGGTGGACCGGATGGTGGTGGGCGTTGCCGGCTCATTGAACGGTGGATCTCGGATATGGCGGCCGGTATACGGCGTCTGGTGGGCCCTGGTGGAAATAGAGATTTGGATAGAGAGAGAGAGAGAGAGATGGGAACTGGGAAGGGAAGGGGGACAGAGAAGGATCAGAGCAAGGAAGGAGAAAGCGCGTGAGGCGCGTGTTTGATAGTTTAATTTTACTAATTTATTATTTATTTATTGTCTCAATTTGAATCTTGGTTTCTCATTGTCAAAAGCAACAAGATCTGGCAAGTAGCCATGTGAGGGGCATCCCATCATATTTATAAAATTTGAAATTAAAGAATTGTCAAAAGGTGCCCAAAACTTGAGATAATTGCAAAATACTTATATCCATATAAATTTATTAGTGGTGGACTTTTTATATGGAACATATTAAAATACTCTAAGGCTCCGTTTGTTTCGACGTAAAATATTTTTCGGAAAACGTTTTCTGGAAAATGTTTTCCTGTAAAATGTTTTACGGAGGTAGAGCGTAAAATGTTTTACGGAGGAAGGTTGTAAAATATTTTCGGGTGTTTGGTAAAACGACTCATATTTCACAAGGTGACCTACCCCACCCCCCCCCCCAAAAAAAAAAATTTTTTTTAATCGCCCCCTACCCCCTGCCTACCCCCCCCCACCCAGCCCCCCCCCCCCCCCAAATTTTTATTTTTTTTTTGTAATCGCCCTACCCTCGCCTACCCCACCCCCCCCACCCCCAAAATTTTTTTTTTTTTTTTGTAATCGCCCCCTACCCCCGTCTACCCCACTCCCCCAAAAAAAAAAAAATTTTTTTTTTTGTAATCGCTCCCCTACCCCTCGCCTATCCCACCCCCCCACCCAAAAAAAAAAAAATTTTTTTTTGTAATCGCCCTACCCCCTGCTACCTCACCTCACCCACCCACCCCCCACCCTCAAATTTTTTTTTGTAATCGCCCCCCTACCCTGCCTACCCCACCCACCCAACCCAACCCCCCAAAAAAAAAAAAAATTTGTAATCGCCCCACCCCTGCTTACCACACACTTTTCCCCCAAATTTTTTTTTATCGCTCTACCCCCTCACTTTCCCCCAAAAAAAATTGGGGGGTAGGGGCGATTACATAAAAAAAAAAAAAAAAAAAAAAAAAATTTGTGGGGGTGGGGTAGGCAGGGGGTGGGGGCGATTACAAAAAAAAAAAAAAATTTTTTTGGGGGTGGGCAGGGTGGGGTGGGGGCGATTACAAAAAAAAAAAAAAAAAATTTGGGGGGTGGGGGTAGGGGGCGATTACAAAAAAAAAAAAAAATTTGGGGGGTGGGGTAGGCACTGGTAGGGGGCGATTACAAAAAAAAAAAAAAAAAAATTTTTTTGGGGGGGTGGGGTGGGTGGGTGGGGGTAGGCAGGGGGTAGGGCGATTACAAAAAAAAAAAAAAAAAAAAAAATTGGGGGGTGGGATAGGCGGGGGTGGTTCAGACGGCGTAATATGAGTCAGACATTAAGGCCTCCATTTTTCGAAAAATGTTTTACTTAGGACAAGGTCAGTAGGTCGTTTTACTTAAGAAGGGCGTAAAATGTTTTCCGGAAAACGTTTTACTTAGGCAATCAAACAGCGGAAAACGAGTTATTTTCCGGAAAACATTTTTCGGGGGCTAACCAAACACCGTAAAACAGGTTATTTTCCGGAAAACATTTTCCGGAAAATGTTTTACGGTGAAACAAACGGAGCCTAAGGCTCCGTTTGTTTAACGTAAAATATTTTTCGAAAAATAATTTTCGGCAAAATGTTTTTCGAAAAATAAAAATATTTTTCGGAAAATAAGATAAAAATGAAATTTTTCTCATTTTCTGATGCGAAACAAACACCTGAAAATGAGAAAAATGTTATACAAATTTATTCATTAGATTTTAAATCGTCTGATTGATATGTGCACAAAATGAGAATACATGAAATTAAGAAAAAAATGTTATAAAAATAGGTGTCATAAGTGGGTATGAGAGAGAAATGAAGAAAAAATAATAATTGAATAGTTATTGTTAATATACACGTGAATCTAATTAATAAGAAATATTATAAAATTTTCGTACAATATTTAAACTGTATAGGAAGCATTATATCAAAAATTTTGTTGCAATTACCTTCTGTTAGTAAGTAAGCCATTAAAAAATACTACTAATTAACTCACATCTCATAAAATTTAAGCAATTTCTAATATTTCTCAAAAAATATTTTTAATATATTATATTGTTAAGGTAGAATATTCAAATAGCCTTTTTCAAATTTGAAGAGAGAGAAAATAAACAATACTCCCTCCATCCCAAAATGTTTGTCCCATTTGACTTTTTTTGTTGAACTTTGATCACAAATATATGACAATTTAATTATGTTCATGAAATTCTAAAAATTTCTATTGATTCACCAATAATAATATTATCAACAACAACTTTTAGAATTTCATGAACATGATTAATCTCTTATAAATTTGTGGTCAAAGTTTAACAAAAAAGTCAAATGGAACAAACATTTTGAGACGGAGAAAGTATTTGGAATCGAAAACTCAAATCGGATGGAAAATAATGTAGCTTTTAATTAGTATGCATTATCAACTATCTTGTTATAAATTCCTCGGAAAAAAAAAAAAAAAAAAAACCATCTTGTTATAAAAACGTTAAAACCTAATAATGTTTGAGTGTTGATTAAAAAAAATTAATTTTTTATCTCTTAAACTTTTAGTTATGACTAATGTTTAAGTAATTTAAGTATAGGATTTAATAATTTACTCATTTACAAAATCTGTTTTTTTTTTTTAAGAGCATTTACAAAATATTAAAACAGTTAGTTAGTTTGTAGTATCATTAAGTACTTTCTATTCAATGTTCATTGATATAATAATTTTTCAATAAATTACTTTTACAAAATATTATTTTAGTTAGATTTTTATAGAGTTAGACTTATAAAAAATGCGTTTTTTCTGGCACTTAGAAAAAACGTGTTTTGTGTTTCCCCATTTGTGTTAGTGCCAGTTTAACAAAGTGTCAGTGTGACAAAGTGTCAGTGCATGTGTAACAAAGTGTCAGTGTAAAAGGTGTCAGTGCCAGTTTAACAAAGTGCCAGTACACTAACACTGGCACTGACGTTTTTTACACGGGCACTTTTATATACATGAACTGGCACTCTGTTACACTAACACTAACACTTTGTTACACTAACATTTTTGCTGCCTCTCAAAAACACAAGCACTGGGATTCAAAAACACATGCACTGGCACTCAAAAACACATACACTGGCACTCAAAAGTATAGATAATCATTTTTGCTGGCTCTCAAAAACACAAGCACTGGCATTCAAAAACACATACACTGGCACTCAGAAACACATACACTGGCACTCAGGGGGGCTGGAATTTCAAAAAAAAAGGGTTGTAACAGCAAACCTATAGACATCATGTTATCTCTTCTATGGGGTTGTATCAAACGCCGGTCGATCCAAATCCACCGGCGCCTCTCACGGTTGCATCCAAATCATCGACTTCCGTAACCTCTGGCGTCACAATCTTCTCGATAATCAACTGGGCAATTCGATCCCCAACCTTAACTTCAAAATCAACATCTGAGTAATTGAACAATATCACACCAACTGGACCCCTGTAATCAGCATCAATAACACCCGCCCCAACATCAATCAAGTGCTTCCATGCCAAACCAGACCGTGGTGCTGCAATTATCACAAATCGCATAAGTCAATTCCAAACTCTATATACATGAATCGAAAAATAGAGAAATAAGAGAGGGATTTACGATTGAGAGGGAATTGGGTCGCCGATGAATGGGTAGAGAGAAGATGGTCTCGTGAAGAAGATGATTCGGAGAGGGCTGGTGGTGAGCATTGCGTTTAGAGAGAGAGAGTCAAAAATCGTTTAGAGAGAGAGTAGTGATGAATGAATGAATATTTCCCCAATTTAATTTAAGAAGAGCGACGAATTTTAACGTAATTTTAAAACACGTTTTTTCATAAGCCTATGAAAAAACGCGTTTTTTACAAGTTTTTTGCGATTTTTATTTAATTTTAATCAAGTAATAGTACTATTCCAATTTATGTTAGGCTAGATAAAAAGTTTAACTCATTTTAATGTTTGATGTTAAGAGTAACACACACATCGTACTTCAATATTAATGAATATAACAACTTTTCCAATTAATTAAATAATAAACATATCGAATAAAATTAGGAGTTGGTCTTATAAAAAACGCATTTTTTTACACTTAGAAAAAACGTGTTTTGTGTTTTCCCGTTTGTGCCAGTGCCAGTTAAACAAAGTGACAGTGTGACAAAGTGCCAGTGCATGTGTAACAAAGTGCCAGTGAAAAAAGTGTCAGTACCAGTTTGACAAAGTGCCAGTGTAAAATGGCACTGGCAGTTTGTTAAACTGGCACTGGCGCTTTTTACACGGACACTTTTTGAAATTGTCACGGCTTGAATCACAAGTGATATCCAAGGTGATAACAGCACCAACGATAGCACTTGGGATGGCACACACACACACTTCGAAAATAAAACAATTTTGTAAAAGAGTTTGCGATGAATAAAAACACCAAAATTGTTTTTCTCAAGTTATATAAATATAACTTGAGAGTGCCTCTTAGGCAAGACTTTATAATCACTATGAATGAAGTTACAAAGCCGAAAGTTCCCTATAGCTATATCTATTTTACGCTCTATGGAACAAGAGATAAAGAACGGAATCCTATCCTAGCCTTCACACACCTTGATACCAAAGTAATCAAGTGCGAAATTACAAGGGAGAAAGGATTAAAAAGAACCAAACAAAGAACTCTATCTCTAAGCTTTTCGAAGGTGTGAATGTGAAATAATTGGCATGTCTTCAAATAAACCTTCCAAGCTTATTTATAGTCTTCAAATACTTGAAGGCTACTCCAATAATGCCTTGGGGCTGGTCTTGCACGTGGAGGAAGTGTAGGGAGAGTGGGTTAATTTATTTCCACAATTCTAGCTCCCACTTCCTCTTTTGTAGCAACCGAGTTGTTGAATCCTCAAGCCATGCTTCCACGCCTTGTACTCCCTTGCTTTATCATCCTTGTACCTCTTCTATAACTCAAGAACAACCTTTGACAAAGTCCACATACATATTGTTGTTGAATGCCAACATTACGAATTAATACATAAAATGTATTAATTCATTTCTTCCAATTTCCACACATGTGTCTAGCTCTCCTTCTTTGATGCTATTGCACCCTAAAATACAACCATAAACCATAGACTATACAGACCATATTAGCACGTTAGTCCATTAAATAATAAACAAGAAATATACAACTATATAATTTTCAGCCAGGAAATCATCTGCGATATCACTTGGGAAATCATCTACGATATCACCTGCAGATTACACTAACAATCTCCCCCTTAGTTGGATATTTCTTTCCAAACTTAATGTGTCATTGTCTGTAGGATAAGTCTATATACAAATGTACAGAGCATAGACCATAGAATAATATCTCCACAAAAATTAACTCCCCCTTAATCAAGGAGCTAATCCTAAACAATGATTTATCATAATAAACTAATTTATTTCAAACTTTAAAAAGTTTTCGAAATAAACTAAGTAACCATTAAAAACCATAACCATTGTAGCAAAATATCATCCAAAATTAGCAAAAAAAACATCCTAGCAGATTAAGTTATTTAACAAACCACTAAAGTGTTTTAGCAAATATAAACAAAATAAAAGTAAATTGTTTAAGGAACCACCACATCACCAAAATAAAAACATTGTTTGTAGGATCACCACAAAAATAGTCACCCATATGATAGCGGCAACATAAACCTTCAGTTTATCAACCTTAAGGTTCACTTTCTTCTTCTTCAAACTCCTCTTCTTCCTCTCCTTCCTCCCGATCTCCTTCCCTATCACTTCCACCATCACTTGGGCCAAGATCGTGGTAGCACCCGCAGTAGCACCACCTCCGTAAGTTCCAAGAAGAAGCGAGATCCTCCCCCGTTTGGGAAGAAATTTCATCAATAAAAGCATCTCGTTACCCGCTTAAGCTTAGCCCATCCCTCAAGAAGTTCTCCTATTGCACTTGACTGTTTGTGCAGAAGTTGAGAACTGTAGCCTTTGGGATTGATGGTCCGTAGTTGCCCAAAAGATTCATCATGTTGTGCGTAATACTTGCAAGCATCGCCTGCAAAAGTATGAGGGGCAACACCTGGGAAGCACTTGGGGTATCACGTGAGATAGCACTCGGGAGGAGCAGGGTTGTTTCATCGATTTGTTCCAAGGAAGATCTTTAGTATACCTTTTACCCTTTTTCGCTTGTTGATCAATGGTATAGTACTCGTGTTCAAAGGTAAAAACATCAGTAGGCTTCAATGGGCAAGGATTGAAATACCAAAACCTTGAAGATTAGAGAAGGATAGGGGAAAAAGCTAATGTTCACTTCCTTTTTTCTACCCCATGAAGCTAAGTGTTTAAACACTAATCTTCCAAAGTTAATCCTTAAATTTTTACCCAATCTATACAACACATTCGCATGCTCCAAAGTCACAATAGGTTCATTAGTTGTAGGAAGCCAATTGAAGATGCACACAGTTTGTGTAGTACGAGAATAGAGAGAAGATAATCTAGAAGCATGAAGTTTCTCTTTCAAAGGCCAAGACTGCAGCTTGTTGTGAGTGAGCAATTTTACCATTTCATCTCTATTGACCCTAATGCTCTCATCATCTACATTAGGGAGGCCTAAAACTTTGTTAATCGGTAAGGAGTAAAAGAATAGACTCTTCCCCTAACAAACACTTTTCCATATTTAGCGAGACCCTTCATCATCCAAATGAGCATGCAAATTGGCAAAGAAATTGCGAATAACACTCTCAACAAAAACTCGATGCATGATTATTAGCATTAATAAAATTCCTGTCCTTAAAAACTGAACCACTCCTTCCTTTTCCAACTGACCCTCATCAATATGCTTCTCTTTTAAAATCCTCTTACTTAGACTATTCAACCAAAGTTCCATATTTTCCTTTTTATAATACTCCAAAGTAAGAAAAGGTTTTGGAAAAGCTTTATCCTCTTCATTGAGTAACCTCATCACCGTAATTATCACTAGAGGAATGTTTAGGAACAAGAGGGGGCAAGTGTTACCTCGGATGATATCCTCTTCTTGCTAGCACTTCGGGTAGCACTCACAGCTTTGCCCTTCGCCTTCTTTTTCCGAAAATCGAGAGAGTCTCCTCTTCATCACCATCTACCCAAGCATCAAATGAGTCCACGTAAGGCTCCTTTTCCTTGTTTGCTTCAAAGTTCTCGTCACTCACATGGGGTGAGGACACATCAATAGAGCTTTCTGAGACATCAACTGGATCAAGAGAGGTATTTGAAGTTGCCTTGGACCTGATTGATCTAATGCGGTTGGAAGACCTTCTTTTTGCGATTTGGGGAGACTGACTTGGCGCTGGGGCTTTCCTCTTCCTTTTTGGCTCGGTAGGGATGAGAGTCACCTTAGGAATGCCTTGATCAAACGAGGCATTGGGGCCAGAGGTAGGAACAATCGCCATTGTTGGTGGAGAAGAGCTTGGAGTGATCATTGGGAAAGTTTCCATGGCCACGCGAGATGCCACGGAAGGAGCAATGCTAGGTGAGATGTCCATTTGGTCCGTGTGAGATGGTTCGGCATTGGTATTGGATGGAGATGCCATGGAGATTTGAGGGATTTTTTTTTGGAACGTATTTTGACCTAGGTTGAGAAGGGAAGAAGACGCTGGAAGGGGGTTTTAGAGAGAGGTGAGGGTAACGTATAGAGAGAGAGACGGAGGAGGTTGAGAGAAAATAGGAAGGAGGAGATTAAATGGGGAACAAAGTTTTAATTTGATTAGACATTTAAAAACCTATCTAATCTACCCCTATTTATTCTCAAACTAATCCCTATCCACTCATTTTTAAAACAAACCCTAACCACACCTTTTAAAACCTCAAAACTTTATTAAACAAACAACACGGTTGCAACATTAAAAAATAAAATAAATTTTTTTTTTTTTAAATAAAAACGTAAAACACAAAAAATAAGTAAACTAAATAATTTGTAACTAAGCCCAAAACATTATATGCACAAATTAAATAAATAAGGGTTAGTTACTTAATTAAGTTTACTAAAAATAAAGGAAACTTGTTGAAGACGTTTTCAAAATCGTAAACTCTTTAATTAAAAAGACTTTCAGATTTTGAGAAATTAATCAACAATATTTCGAAAATAAGAAAAAAAATAAAAAAAACTAATATAGCACACACTAATGTGTTAAGGCAATGATGGTAACACGTAGGATAACACATATGATATAAAACCCCTTGATAAATATTTTTTTCAGTTTCAAACACTTGAGGCATAACAAGCTGAGCATTTTCATGCACTTTAGGCATTATATGCCTATATATAATTTTTTAAGTACATTGCTTGTTAAACACGTCTCAATACACTTCTTTAAACAAGAAAGCATCGTAGTAACGAGCTCCGTGCTTCAAGTTATATTTCAAGTGTAGAGACCAAGTGATCTATGCCTTTCAAGTAGGGTACACTGTAGTAGCGAACTCCATGTCCCTAATACTTAGCATAAATCACCTCATACCTTCTCATTGGCAAGAGTACATCGTTGCAGCGAACACCGTGCCCCGAGCTCGAGAGAAAAGTATGGATAAATGCCTTTGTCTTTTATTTATCAAAAAGAAAATATTAGTGACTTTGTCACTTTAAGCATATGAAGGGGAATGATATCAGACGTGCTAACCTAAATAATAACCTACCATAACAAAAAGGTCGGCATGTGCCACGGCTAGAACTAAGCTAGCTAGATTTAAACAAATAATAAAGTATTTTTTTTTTTTTTTTTTTTTTTTTAAGTAAATAAGCAAAGAAAGAAGAAAAAATACACTAATATACAAGTGTTACCCTAAGTGATAACATCACACAGGGTAGCACGAGACGAAACAGAACTCGAGAGATTACAAAGATCAAGAGATCTTTTCAAACTAGAAAATCTCTCGTGGTCTAAGGCCTTGGTAAAGGTGTCGGCCGGTTGATACTTAGTATCAATATGATCAATATTAATTAGGCCTTTATCTACCATATCTCTAAGAAAATGATGACGTATGTCAATGTGTTTGGTACGGGAATGTTGAACTGGGTTTTTGAAATGTTGATAGCACTCGGGTTATCACGGTACATAGTCAAAGAATTACTCTCTAGGCCATAGTCATCTATCATATGTTTTAGCCAAATAAGTTGTGAACAACAACTACCGGTACCACATACTCGGACTCGGTGTGGAGAGAGAAACACAATTTTGTTTACGACTATACCATGAGACTAAATTGTTGCCCAAGTAAAAACACCCCCACTAGTACTCTTCCTATCATCCATATCCCCGCCCAATCCGAGTCACTAAAGCCAACCAAATTGGTATTAGTATCCTTACTAAACCAAATCCCTAATTCACTTGTTCTGAAACATATTTAATTATCTTTTTGACGAATTAAGGTGAGAGACTTTAGGATTGGCTTGATAACGTGCACAAACACACACGGCCGAACATGATATCAGGACGACTAGAAGTGAGATAGAGAAGGCTACCTATCATTGAACGATAAAGAGTAGGATCAACATCCTCACCTACTTGATCTCTACCAAGTTTGAGAGAAGAACACATGGGGATTTTTGAACTTTTTACTCCTTCCAACCCAAATCTTTTACTAGGCTTTTTGCATACTTGCTTTGTGAAATGAATATTCCTTCATTTGATTGTTTCACCTGCAAGCCTAGAAAGAATGTTAACTCTCCAATCATGCTCATTTCAAATGTTGATGTCATAGCCTCTACAAAATCTTTTAAACACGTTTGAGAAGTAGAGCCATAGACTATGTCATCAACATAGATTTGAACAAATGACTATTTCTTTGCCATGCCTTAGGATAAATAAGGTCCTATCTGCTTCACCTCTTGTGAATCCATATTCAAGTAAGAAAGAGGTTAAGCGACCATACCATGCACGTGGAGCTTGTTTCAAGCCATATAAAGCTTTATCAAGTCTATATACATGGTTTGGTAGATTAGGATCTTCAAATCCTTTTGGTTGTTCAACAAAAACTTCTTCTTTTAAATAACCATTTAAAAAGGCGGCTTTAACATCCATTTGAAACAAAGTAATTTTTAGAAAACAAGCTATAGCCAAGAGGAGTCTTATGGATTCTATTCTAGCAACGGGAGCAAAGGTCTCATCAAAGTCAACACCTTCAATTTGGGTGTAACCTTGTGCTACGAGACGAGCTTTGTTCCTAACAATATTTCCTTGCTCATCGATTTGTTTTTGAAAATCCATTTAGTACCAATAACATTTGTATTACTAGGACGTGGTACTAAACACCAAACTTCATTACGAGCAAATTGGTCAAGTTCCTCTTGCATGGCTTGTATCCAAAAATTATCTTTTAAAGCTTGAAATATTTTTGGGTTCTAAAGAAGAAACAAAACAGGAATATTTTACCTTGTGGTATGTGGTGGACATACACACATACCTTGCCATTTCACGGTCACTAAAATGTCCTTTGTTCCTTGTTTGTACCCCTTCACTAGCTTCTCCAATGATTTGAGAGGAAGGATGGTCTCTTTTGATCCTAGCTGGTGGATCCATTCTCAAGTCTTCATGCACATGATCATCATCATTGTTCATCCTTTTCGATTCTTTGGATTGATCTTGGGTGATACCGGAGATGCTATCCCATCGGTGGCAACACTTTGGCCGGCACACAGGGTATCACTTACTTGATTTTGATTCTCCAGTTCTTCCAAAGCAATATTAATGGAGATTCCCGTACTCCATCACCTGTAACACTTGCTAAATCATCAAAAACAACGTTAATTGATTCCTGAATGGTTTTTAACCTAAGGTTATAAACCCTATATGCTCGGCTTCACGAGCATACCCAAGAAATATAGCCTTATCACTTTTAGAGTCAAATTTAGCTAAGTAATCCCGATCATTTAGAACATAACACACATACCCAAATGTATGAAAATAATGAACCTTTGGTATCCTACCATTCAAAATTTCATAAGGTGTCATTCTAGTACCAGGTCTTAGAAAAACCCTATTGGCCGTGTGACAAAGGCTGTGTTTATGGCCTCGGCCCAAAATCTTTTTGAAATTCTTTTTGAAAACAACATCACACGTGCCATCTCAAGTAAGGTCCTATTTTTCCTTTCGGCCACCCCATTTTGTTGAGGTGTTTTAGGAGCGAGAAAACTCATGTTTAATTCCTTTTAATTCACAAAAAGTAAAGAACAATGAATTATCAAACTCCGTTCCATGATCGAGACCTTATTCGCATGATAAGAGCAGAAAACATGTTTTTGATTTTAGCATGTAAGACTTTAAACTTTTCAAAAGTTTCGATTTTCTTTTAAAAAATATACCCAAGTAAATCTAGAAAAATCATCAACTATTACAAAAGTATATTTCTTACCTCCTAAAGCTGTCTACCTCAACTGGACCCATTAAATCCATATGCATTAATTGAAAACAGTGCGTTGTCCCAGAATACTCCTCATTATGTTGGGTAGCACTATGGGTAGCACGTGTTTGTTTACCTTTTAAACAATCTTCACATATGATTTTTGTACTAATGTCCAGACTAGGTATACCTCTTATAGCTTCAGCATTAATGAGTTTCACAATGTTACGAAAATGGACATGACCCAACTTTTGATGCCATAAGGTAGCATCATCAACCCTCACAGAATGACACACTTGTTTATCCCCAACAAGATAACGGTTATTACTTGACCTAGTACCGGTCATAACACGAGTTATTGGTACAATCAAAGACTTCACAAGTGTTTTTATTGAATTTTACTTCAAGGTTGTCATCACAAAGTTGGCTAATACTAATTAAATTAGTTACCAGTCCATCAACATGCAAAACATTTTTCAAGGCAGGAAATCCGGGTACATTTAATACGCCTTTTCCTACTATATTACTTTTGCCACCACCACCATATGTTACACTACCACCTTGAATAGGTTCATATTCCTTTAAAAATATTTTTGTTCCAGTCATATGGCGAGAACAACCACTATCAAAATACCATGAACCTTCAACATTAGTTTTTAAAGCAGTGTATACGGCATTACAAATCGAGTTAGACTTAGGTTTCCATACTTTCCTACTTTGATAATTCTTCTTATTTGTAGGTGATATCGACGTGCTAGGCAACACTTCGGGTATCACACAGAACTGAACTGTTTCTTTAGAAGAGTTTTACAATCAATTTTCAAATGTCGATGAGTAACGGTAGTTACATATTTTTACCTTGTCGGAAGACTTATCGAAGATATTTGTTCAACATGATATCTTTCTTTAACAAAAATTAACTTATCTTACGTATTAGACAAAGTAGATGTAATAGCATTTAAAGACTCTTGAAAACCCATACGCCTTGAGTGGTTTGGACAACCCAAGAATTGCATCTAACTTGGTAGAACTCGTATTGAGTTTCTTGAATGTTGTCTCGGCAAGAGTAAGTTTGCTCTTGACTTTGTCCGGCTCCACATCCTTCTTTGTGAGTTGAACTTCCAATCTAGTCAAGCCATCAGTTAGGTCTTGAACCTCTTTGGACGAGAGAGATCACCTTCTTGTTCTCTTTCTTCCATTCATCCACCAATTCTTTGCAAAGGTTCTTAAGACCACAAATGAGTTCATCCTTCTTTGAACTCCTTCTCATCTTGTGAACAACCCGCATCCATGTTAACAGAACCCACAAAACAAACGGCATTTATCAAATTTAAATCGTATGCACCTGTTGGATGATATCTCGGGTGCTATCCCATTTTGGATATCACACAGGGTATCACGACGATGAATCCGAGTCACGGTTGTGACCGGCATTCTTGTTTGATACGAAACTTGATTGATTGGTCTCCTCATCCTCATTGTCACTTTGAGAGAAACCCATAGGTTCTTTCCCATCTTCCTTAGAGTGTTAGCACACTCATTTGAGTAATGACCCCATCCGAGCAAGCATGACATTGGATTGTTTCAAGGTATTTTGGATCGGATCGGATTGATCGATGATGCTCTCCTTATGGGACCACCTTTACGAGTAGATGGAAATGTCCTCTTGGGCATTGAATTGTACACCTTGGCTTGTTGCTCTTTAGCCTTTACTGCACATTTTCTTTGTTAAATTTTCTCACCATTGAGTTATATTTCCTGGTAAGTAAAGGCAACACCGGCATCTTCACCTAATTCCTCAAAAATTTCGTCATCCTCATTAGTTGAACCACTAGAGGATTGAACTTTTAATGCAACACTCTTGCCCTTAGAAGCTTCACTTTGCTCGGCAAGGTTTGACTCAAAATTTTTTAAAATGCTCATTAAGGAATTGATATCCATTGTAGAAAGATTGTGAGCCTCTTCTATAGATGAAACTTTTATATTAAAACGCTCAGGAGAGTTCTAATAGCCTTTGAAACCAATTGTTTGTTTGTAAAGGTTCACCTAAAAGTTGACACTCATTAGCAATGTCAAATAGTTTTTCAAAATAAGAGGAAATGGTATCACTTTCACCCATTCTCAACCTTTCAAATTTGCCGGTAAGACCTCGAGTTTGTTTTCACGCACACTAGAATCACCTTCACAAAACCTTTGTAAAATATCCCAAGCTTCTTGAGGTGTGGAACTATTTTGAATAAGTTTAAAAATATGCATGTCAACCCACTCAAAGATAGCATTAAGAGCTTTCTCATTATAGTTAGCTAGAGTGATCTTCTTCATTCGTCCACTCACCTTCGGGTTTAACACGAACATCACCATCCTCATCGGGAGGTAAGAGTGGAAGAGAGTACCCATGAACTATAGATCGCCATGCTCGAAGATCAATTGATTTGATATGCGAGCGAAGGCGAATTTTCCAATATGCATAATTCGAACCATCTAAAACAGAAGACGTTTTTGGTTTGGATTTGCAGGATCAAAAGCCATGATAAAGAGGACCAAACACTTAGTATCGTCAAGTGAGAGGCTCGATACCAATTGAAATTGTCACGGCTTGAATCACAAGTGATATCCAAGGTGATAACAAAGCACCAACGATAGCACTTGGGATGGCACACACACACACTTCGAAAATAAAACAATTTTTGTAAAAGAGTTTGCGGCGGAATAAAAACACCAAAATTGTTTTCTCAAGTTATATAAATATAACTTGAGAGTGCCTCTTAGGCAAGACTTTATAATCACTATGAATGAAGTTACAAAGCCGAAAGTTCCCTATAGCTATATCTATTTTACGCTCTATGGAACAAGAGATAAAGAACGGAATCCTATCCTAGCCTTCACACACCTTGATACCAAAGTAATCAAGTGCGAAATTACAAGGGAGAAAGGATTAAAAAGAACCAAACAAAGAACTCTATCTCTAAGCTTTTCGAAGGTGTGAATGTGAAATAATTGGCATGTCTTCAAATAAACCTTCCAAGCTTATTTATTGTCTTCAAATACTTGAAGGCTACTCCAATAATGTACTTTGGGGCTGGTCTTGCACGTGGAGGAAGTGTAGGGAGAGTGGGTTAATTTGTTTCCACAATTCTAGCTCCCACTTCCTCTTTTGTAGCAACCGAGTTGTTGAATCCTCAAGCCATGCTTCCACGCCTTGTACTCCCTTGCTTTATCATCCTTGTACCTCTTCTATAACTCAGCAACAACCTTTGACAAAGTCCACATACATATTGTTGTTGAATGCCAAAATTACGAATTAATACATAAAATGTATTAATTCATTTCTTCCAATTTCCACATGTGTCTAGCTCCTTCTTTGATGCTATTGCACCCTAAAATACAACCATAAACCATAGACTATACAGACCATATTAGCACGTTAGTCCATTAAATAATAAACAAGAAATATACAACTATATAATTTTCAGTCCAGGAAATCATCTGCGATATCACTTGGGAAATCATCTACGATATCACCTGCAGATTACACTAACACTTTTATATACATGAACTGGCACTCTTCACACTGGCACTCTGTTATACTAACACTGGCACTTTATTACACTAACATTTTTGCTGGCTCTCAAAAACACAAGCACTGACATTCAAAAATACATGCACTGGCATTCAAAAACACATGCACTGGCACTCAAAAACACTGGTAATCATTTTTGCTGGCTCTCAAAAACACAAGCACTGGCACTCCAAAACACATGAACTGGCACTCCAAAACACATGAACTGGCACTCAAAAACAAATACACTGGCACTCAAATTTCCATCTGATTTTTACCATTAATTGATGAAGATTGTTCCAGTTCTGGAATGTACTGAACTGCGGAGACCTTGAGTAGCAACCTGGCACCTGATTATGGACGAATTACAACCACCATTGACCACCCCATTGCCCTTCCTTATCGGTTCCGGCGTAATCACATAAGCAAAAGACCCATCATCACCACCGGTCAAAACAGGACTATCCGCCGGCACAGCAGACAACGATTGAAGCTGCCCAAACGACATATTTTCCAACGACATACAATTCTGATGCAATTGGCCACTACTACTAACAGTCTCTCCCCTTTGGAGAGCCCTTTCCACGAAAACAATCGCTAGAACGGAAGAGTGAGGTCGATTCACAGTGTGCCTGACCACAGAAGGGAAATTGGAGGGACGGATGCCGCCGTCCAACAAAACCTCAGTCTCGACGGAGGGGGGATCGGAGGAATTACGTGGGTCATCGTCGAATTCAGGTTGATTATGGTTGAGGTCGCCATTGGCGATTAGAGAGAGAAAGGGAGAGAGTTGGTACCGTCTTTGCGTTTAGAGTGAGAGTAGTGAGAGAGAATGAGAGTGAGCGATGCGGGATGCTGGTAAAAACACGTTTTTTTCGAACTTAACAAAAAACGCGTTTTTTACAAATTTTTTGCTAAAATTAGTAACGAAAAAGTTTTAATTGCAACAAAAATCTTGGTATAAGGTTTTTATGCAATATATTTTATATCATAATAGTTCTTATATAGGATAACTATTAAATTCACTATTAAAGAAATAGATATTATTATAATAAAATATAATTATAACATTAGTTTTCTAATATATATAATAACTTAGGTAATACTTCAATATTATTACTATATAAGATAACAATTAATGTTTAATTTATAGTTACTTTAGATGGTAAATTTTAGATGTTCAACTTACTATATAAGATTACTATTATCATCTAACTTTCTATCTAATATGATGGTTGCGATATTAGTTAACCATAATTAGAAAATTTATTTTTCTAATACATATTAAAAATATTATTCTACTAATAAATTAGATTTACATTATAGACTTTTATATTTTTAATTAATAATATTTATTAATCATAATGTGTGTATATAGTTTAAAATTATTAATTTTTAAGGATAATATTGTTAATTCAATCATCAATAAAATTAGAGGTTAACTCATAACAATAATAAGTTATTATTATTATTATTATTCAAATTTCAATTTTCATAATAAGTACAAACTACGTACAACAAAAGCTAACAAAAATTAAACACAATTCTCGATTTTTTTTCCAAAATATTGATTTTTAAAAATTTAAATACCAAATTAACATTGATGAAAAAGTATTTACAAAACTAGCACTTTTCACATTAATTTTGGAATTGATAATTCCGGAATAAGGTAATTCGGAATCACCAATTCCGGAATTCAATTTTTTATTTTTTTTTTAAACTGAAATTATGGGCGATCGCGCCATCTTTTGGGGCGATCGCGCCATCTTTTGGGGCGATCGCGCCGAGAATTATCCGGAATTACCAATTTCGAAATCTCTTTTTTTCTTATTTCATTTAATTCTTCTCTTCCTTTTTTCTTTCTTTCTTTCTTTCTATATATATATATATATAATAAATTAGAAAAAGGAAGTCCCCTTAAATGTCCTCTTACTAAGAGAGGTCCCAAAGGAACTTGAAAAACAATGAAGATAAATCATCTATTTATAGTAGAAGAAAGATTAGAAAAAGATAGGATGCATCTATGTGGGAAACACTAAAAACATTTGAACTTAGAGATGGTGGGAAAAACAAATTTCATTTGCCTCCAAAAATTTCATTTGCACCCCTCATGAATTTTTTGGAGGCAAATGAATTTTTTTCTTAAATCAATTACTTCTCTTGGGTTTTTTACTTGTTTCATTTTTATGTGAAAGCCTCATGAAATTTTTAACTAGCAATTGAACATACCAAAAGTATCTAACTGGGCCAAGCGAGTAAAGCCCAGTCCTCAAGCAATTATGTCCACCCCATTCTCAGTGGGCTAGGCCCAATCAGTACATGGCTCAAGGCCCATCTCATGCATCAGTCGACTAAGTTCATTGTCCGACCTGCTAGGTCTCGACATAACTTAGTCCGACCTTATGACCCAGTCATATTTCGGGTACGATCCGACTCTACTCGACAGCCAGGTCGACCCAAACACAAGTGTCGACCTCGACCTGCCGAAGCAAGCGTCGACCTAACGGTTACAGGCGTACCAGCAATTACTCTTTCCATAACTACATCCCTACAAATCAGGGACCGTTAGAGGCACGTTTACATTACAAGTAACTGCAACTAAAATCTCAGAGCACACGTCGCTCCTCCAAATATACCGCAATCATCACCTATAAATACATCACCACTACCAACGGTGCAAAGGTAACTGCAATTTTGTTATCTGAATCATCTTTATTCAATACATATATTGCTCACCAACTCCATATACTTACTCTCACGCCCGAGGGTCTAAGCCGGAGACACATCCGGCTAGTCGTGGGTTCTGATTTCAGGTCAAGGAGCTAGGTGATCAATCCTACCACGTGGAGGAAGATTGATAAGCACAATTCTTGCGGCATCAGTAATATACGTGATTTAATTATCTTAATAATGAAAACTTAAAAAATATTGTATTTAATTTTTTAATTTTTACACTTTTATGAATAATGATTTAGGGTGAGGGGGCTCATGAAATTATTTCTACATATTTCTCATACTCTATCAGCTAATAATTAAAAAATAAAAATAAATAAACAATGAAAAAAACTAACATGATCCAAACAAAGCCAAAATCACGATAAAAATATTATCCTAAAAAATTCTTATTTTTTGTGATGCATTATTACAATATTTTTTTTGGAAAAATTAGATATTTATGATTATGAGTTTTTATTTATATTTCAATTAAGTGAATCACCAAAATTGAAATGGGATTATCTTTCCAAGGATAAAGTAAGTATCAAATTAGTACTTTTTTCAAATATCTATTATGCTACAAGTAATCATTATAATAAATATGCAAGAGCTAGTGAATTATTCCTTTCGTCTCGTCTCAGAAAGAAACATAAAGAAAGTTAATTCTATTTTAATTTAAATTTAGTGGTAAGGTTAATTCTATTTTAATTTAAGATAATTAAATCACATATATTACTAATCAAAAAATTTATGAGACTTTCACATAAGGCTTAAAAAATTTAGAGTGTTAGTCTGTCTGGCATATGCTACTAACGTTCATGATCCTCATAAATTTGCACCTCGTGCCACACGCTGCATTTTTCTTGGATACCCAGTTGGCCAAAAGGCTTAAAAATTATACAACATTGACACTCAAAAAGTTTTCACCAGTCGTGATGTTATTTTTCATGAGAACACATTTCCGTTTGAATCAATTCCAAATTCCTTGCCCAATACAGATTCAGTTTTACCTGTTGCTGTTCCAGATTCTGTTGTTTCTGTTTTCGAGACTCCAACTGAGGAACCAACACAAATGGAATCTGCTCCTGCCACCGATTCACCACAACAAACAGAACCTTTCTTGCGTCGTTCTCAACGACCCCATGTTCCTCCTGCAGGTTTATGTGACTACATTTGCAATCAAGTAACATCGCCCAAACCATTGTCGGCTCTGTCATCTTTTCCTTCTAAAGGTACACGCTATCTTCTTTGTACAGATATCTCTTATGATTGTTATTCTCCGCAACATCATTCTTTCATAGCTACTGTTACTGATGATTTCGAGCCTACAAGTTTTGCTGAAGCTTCCTCTCAACCTCATTGGCAAGAGGCAATGCATTCTGGATTGGCTGCTTTAGAAGCCAACAATACTTGGTCTCTCACATCTCTCCCTCCTGGTAAACAACCCATTGGTTGTCGTTGGGTGTACAAAATCAATCTCAAGTCTGAAGGCACTCTTGAACGCTATAAAGCGCGCTTGGTTGCAAAAGGTTACACGCAACTTGAGGGTGTCGATTATCATGATACTTTTTCACCAATCGCCAAAATGGTGACAATACGGTGCTTATTGACTTTGGTGGAAGACCAAAAATGGTCACTTCATTAACTTGACGTGCATAATACTTTCCTTCATAGTGACCTCCATGAAGAAATCTATATGTCCCTTCCTCCGGGTTTTCAGCGACAGGGGGAGAATCTTGTGTATCGCCTCAACAAGTCTCTTTATGGCTTAAAGCAAGCCTCTCGTCAATGGTTTGCTAAATTCTCTAGATCAATTCAAGATGCTGGTTTTATTCAGTCTAAAGCAGATTACTCGCTGTTTACATGTAAGAAGGGAAAGTCATTTACTAATTTATTGATTTATGTTGATGACATCCTCATAACCGGTAATGATCCCAAAGCCATTTTTGATCTTAAGCAATTTCTGCATAATCGTTTTCGAATTAAGGATTTGGGTAACTTAAAGTATTTTCTGGGTATTGAAGTTTCTCGCTCAAAGAAGGGTGTATTCATTTCACAAAGGAAGTACACTTTGGAAATCTTGAAAGATGGTGGATATTTAGGGGCCAAACCCGTGGATTTTCCCATGGAGCAAACTATTAAACTCTCAAATGAAGGTGAATTGCTGAAAGATCCATCTCAATACAGACGCTTTGTTGGACGGCTGCTTTATTTGACTATTACCCGTCCAGATATCACTTATTCTGTGCATATTTTGAGCAGGTTCATGCATGCCCCACGGAAGCCTCACATGGAAGCTGCTATGCGTATGTTACGATACTTGAAAAATAATCCAGGCCAAGGTTTATTTTTCCCTTCACATAATGATATGACTATTCATGCTTTTTGTGATTCTGATTGGGGCGGTTGTCCAATATCCCGAAAATCAACAACAGGATATTGTGTTTTCTTGGGGTCTTCACTTGTTTCTTGGCGAACAAAAAGACAAGGGATCAAGCTTTCTGTCTTCAGGGCCGAATATAGAGCTATGACTGGTGCATGTTGTGAGCTAACTTGGTTACGCGCATTGTTAAAAGATTTACGAATATTGCATCCTAAGCCAACACTTTTGCATTGTGATAATAAAGCAGCTCTACACATTGCAGCGAACCCGGTATTTCATGAAAGGACTAGACACATAGAGATAGATTGTCATTTTATTCGTGACAAAATTCAAGATGGTTCGATTGTCACTGAATATGTTCCTTCTGCTCAGCAACTTGCAGATGTGTTCACTAAACCGTTGGGGAAAGAAGCCTTCTCTATGATGAAACGCAAGTTGGGAGTTCTTGATATCCACTCTCCAACTTGAGGGGGAGTGTTAGGAAAGTCTATTGTATGATGGGATTCTTGTTAGTTATATCCCAAGATTATTGGTATGAATATTAGAATAGCTTAATTGTAGGAGAATAGATCAATTATAGGAATTCACTCTTGTATATATTCACATGTATCTTACCTCACAAATTAATCAAGATATAATTATTTCTTTATCTTCTTTACACAAACCACAGGCTTCCAAAAGTTCAATGGATGATTTGATTCTTAATAATAGTATATGAGCTTTCTATATAACAAAATCAATGCCTACATATTTTCGATGTGGGATGGGAGATATAACAGCCGTGGTGTTGGATGTCGTTAGATAGGCGCCGACCATGGACGAAACTCTTAGTGTGGCAAAGGGCGAGGCTCTTGGTTCGTATCATGCGGTCTGTTGGGTTGTTGATTTGGGGTACACAAAGATGAAATTTGCGGTGGAATCAAAGGTTATTTTTGATAGTGCATTCATGCTCATATTGTTCTCCTGAGTTTGACAACCTTCTTAATGCATGCAGGGATATGCTTAATGCAATTCTTTTTTCTGTATGCATTTAATTCGTCGAATGGCAAATGTTATGGCCGATATTGTTTTTAGGGCTTCTTTTGTTAATGAAAGCCTCACCACTTGAATTGAGCATCCGTCGCATGTGAATTGCCAACTTATAATTTTGTGTGATTGCTAATAAAATTTCGTTGCTTGCTTAAAAAAAAATTAAAAAAAATAATGTGATCGCGTAAGAGATTAACTTTTCTTCCTTCACATAGGGCTCGTTTGATTTAGCTTATTGATATGTGCTGATGACTTATTACTTATGACTGATGACTTATGACTGATGAGGTGGTGAATGATGCTGTTTGATTTAATTTTTTTGAGGTGCTGATTAGTTATCATAAGTAAGTATGATTGTTTGATTAATAAACTGAAAAAGTACTGAATGAAATTATAAAGACTTAAATAATAATAATAATAATAATAATAATAATAATAATAATAATAATAATTATTATTATTATTATTATTATTATTATTATTATTATTATTATTATTATAATAATTATTTTTTTATTTTAATTTTTATTTTATTATTTTTATATTTTAATTATTTTTATTTATTATTATTATTATTATTATTATTATTATTATTATATTTTTTAATTATTATTTTATTATTATTTTTATTTTTATTATTATTGTTATTTATTATTATTATTATTATTAATTTTTTAATTATTAATTATTAATTTTATTATTATTATTATTATTATTTATTTTTTATTATTTTTTTATTATTTTTACTATTTTATTATTATTATTATTTTATTAATATTATTATTATTATTATTTTTTATTTTTTATTTTTTATTTTTTATTTTTTTATTTTTTTATTTTTTTATTTTTTTTATTATTTTTTATTTTTTTATTTTTATTTTTTTTTTTATTTTATTATTATTTTATTATTTTTTATTTTTATTATTTTTTATTATTATTATTATTATTTTATTATTATTTTTATTTTTATTTATTTATTTTATTATTATTTCATTCTTATTATTATTATTATTATTATTTTATTATTATTATTATTATTATTATTATTATTATTATTATTATTATTATTATTATTATTATTATTATTATTATTATTATTATTAATTTTTTTTATTTTATTACTTTTTTATTTTATTATTATTTCATTATTATTATTATTACTATTATTTTAATTTTATTATTTTATTATTTTTTATTACTTTTTAATTTTTAATTTTTTATTATTATTATTATTTTATTATTATTTTTACTATAAATACTTTACTGTTCACAGGTGCTTTTTTGATCTCAGCACTTTCCCTACTGCTTATGACTTATAACGGATTTGTGCTTTAATTGACTTATACATGACTTATGACTTATTTTACATAAATGAAAATCAAACAATACAAAAATGACTTACGAAAAGTCATAAGTTATAAACACCTCCAGATAAGTGATATCAAACGAGGTCATAATCTATACTCCCTTCGTCCCGCTACAAACTGCACACTTTTCTCATTGGGCGTCCCGGTACAAACTGCACACTTCCTAAAATGGCAAAGAATCTTTACTATTCTCTCCACTCATTCTCTCTCCTACATTATTTTAATACTCACAACACCATTATAATTTACTATTCCATCCACTCATTCTCTCTCTTATTTTACTTTTACACTCACACCATTTATATTATTATTTTTTTTTCTTAATCCCCGCGCAAACAGTAACTGTGCGGTTACTAGCGGAACGGAAGGAGTATTACAATAGGGAATGGTAGTATCCGCCGAGACAAATAGCGGCTGGATTGATTCTCACAAGTTGATCCGATGGTCCGAGTCATTTTCCCAAAACTGTTTTTAACTTCCCACTCATTAAAAAAAAACTACCCACTCATTGCTAAAAAAATTCCAGAATTAACTTTCCACTTATTGCACTCATTTTTTTAATTTTAATTTTAAATATTAAATTGTGTTACTTAAGTATAAAAGTTAGAAAGTAGAAAGTAAAAACAAGTTCTACAATAATTAAAAGTGAAAATAAATTGGAAAATGAAAATGGCCCGTGCCTTGCGGGTGGTAAGTACTAGTACTCTACAATAGAGGGCATAATTAGAGTTCTTTTATAATAAAAGATGAGATCCAAAGTTTCAATTGAACCCTTTTCTTTTGAATTCAAATTACAAAAGAACAACAAGAACATCCATGTGGGGTCCTTTCTTAAAAGCAAAAATGATCATCAAAATAGTCTTTTATAAAATACTGTATATTTATATTTGATAGCAAATACGCTATTCATATACACTAACGGGTTCATTGTATTGTATAAATAAAAAAATAATAAAATTGCGAAAGTATATCTCATGTTTTTATCCTTTTTTTATTCTCACTGAAAGATAAGATGACAGCCAAAGTTTCAATTAAAGCCTTTTGAATTCAAATTACAAAAGAACAATAAGAAGATCCATGTGAGGGCCTTTCTTAGAACAAGTATATCATGAAAATGGAGTATTTTATAAAATACTCCAAGTTGCCGTACTTTTAT
This sequence comes from Adenophora triphylla var. japonica, assembly GCA_022495995.1. Classification (NCBI taxonomy): domain Eukaryota; kingdom Viridiplantae; phylum Streptophyta; class Magnoliopsida; order Asterales; family Campanulaceae; genus Adenophora; species Adenophora triphylla. The sequence goes on from JAFEMH010003083.1 coordinate 166,303, forward strand.
TCCCCTTCAATTTGCTGTAAAGTGTAAAGGAATAACCATCAGGACTTGGCCAAAACACTACGACATCAACATGGAGGTCCTGGATTCGACTCCCCCAGGAGTTAGAGTGGATGTTTATCCCTCCCTAGTTAATATTAGGCGCTTCTGAAATGAAAATTTTAAGAAAATTTCAGTGAATTGATGAACTTATTAGTGAATTGACTTACAAAAAGGGCTTGCCTTGAGGTGGGCAAGCCTAAAAAAAATAAAAAATAAAATTGTAAAGGAATCAATTGCTGCCATCCATCAACACCCCATTTTAAAGGATCTGGAAATGCTACAGGACCCAGGGGCGGAGCCAGGAATTGCCCGAGGGGGGGGCAAGATTATACGGGGGTTCGGGGGCAGGGCCCCTGAAAAAAAAAATTCGGATCGGACAAGTAAAAAATGGGTCGAATCCATGAAACACAATGTATTTTAGTTAACAAAAATGATAAAAGTAAATAATTCAAAGAACGATTGAAATAATGTTGAAGTATTTAACGCAAACAATTTATTAAAATATATTACTTGTACAAAAAAGAAATTCAAATTTGCTAATTAAACTTGGGATAATAGGAAGAAAGACCAAAAAAAAATAAAAAAATGGGAAAAGCCTAACTAATTAATTAAGATTGAAAAAATGTGAGGAAATTAGGAGAAAGAGAAAAACAAAACTGTTAAGAGGAAGAAATGGAGAGAGACAGAGAGAATAGCAAAGATGGATGACAAATAAAATTAATTGAAAATGTAGGTAGCAAGGTTCGAACATGGATTTGAAAGGAAACACCAAAGGCTTTAACTTCACCCCTTCTACTGCTGAACCGCACCACTCACTGATGTTAATCTTGAAGTTAATTATATATATACATATATAACAAAAAATATGGGGGGGGCAAAAAAAAAAAATTTCACTGCATTTTCGTCGCCGGTGGGGGCGAATGCCCCCGCCTGAATCCGCCCCTGACAGGACCGCAACATTATAAAAATCGGATAATAAATATAAAATATATGCAACACAATGTAAAATATTTTAAACGAATATAAAAATATTTTATATTGTATTGCACGACTTTTATATTTATTATCTAATTTTTATAATGCTGCGTCAAACAAACGCAATCGAAATCCCATCGACCATGTGGTACATTTGACTATTCTATTGCCGGTAACATTTCCTTGGTTGTGTGTGCAAAATGCTGACCAAGTCAATGATGTAACAAAAGTATTTATTTACTTTTGAAGTTATATAAACTTTTATTATAACATTATGAAATACTTTAAGTAACATTTAGTATGGAGTAGTATTTATAAAAGTGATTAATTTCATGAAATTATCACTTATTACCCTCAAATCAATCATTTATAGCGGCATTAATTGGATTTTCTCATTAAAATTACATTATGATTAAAATCAAGATATTTTGAACCCCAAAATGAAAACCACAAAATTTTGTGAACATACTAAAAGTGACGAGCTGAGCCAAGCAAGTAAAGCTTAAACACAGACAACCGTGGCATTCACATTCCTAGTGAGGCTGGCCCAATCACCATAAGGCCCAAGGCCCAGTAACAGTATCAGTCGATCTAAGCTCATTGTCCGACCTCCCAGGTCCCGACCTAGCTTGATTCGAACCAATGATCCATACTATACTTCGGGTACGATCCATGCTCTACCCGCCAGTTGGGTCGACCTAACCTCAAAGGGCGACCTCGATCTAATCCTCAAGCATCGACCTAAATGATGTGGGCGTACGTGAGTCAAATCTTTCCATAACTGTGTTCCTACAAATCAGGGCCCGTTATAGGCACGTTCCCATTACAAGTAACTGCCACTGAAATCTCGGAGCACACATCGCTCCTCCAAATAAACAACAATCATCACCTATAAATACATCATCACTGCCAACGGTGAAAGGTAACTGCTATTTTGTTATCAGAATTCCATTATTCAATACAGTTTAGCTCTCCAATCATCAAATACTTACTCTCACGCCCGAGGGTCTAAGCCGGAGACACATCCGGCTAGTCGTGGGTTCTGATTTCAGGTCAAGGAGCCAGGTGATCAGTCCTGCCACGTGGAGGAAGATTGATAAGCACATTTTCTGCGGCATCGGTTTGGTTCCATCGGAAAGAGTGCATAGCTTGACCTCGAAGTTTTCTTCAATCCACAATCATGGTAAGCTCAGACGGGCATGTTGTAGAGGCCTCTGATGAATTCAATGAAGTGAATGCCAACACCAACGCTACTACCAATGTGAATGCAGATTTGCCTCCTCCTCCTCCTCCTCCTCCTCCTCCTCCTCCTCTTCGTCATCATGCTAGGGCAACACGCTCAAACAGGTGTAGGCGATGGCGTGGGATTGCCGATGCAAGGAGAGAAGCGTCCTATGGAGGGACAAGGAGTTCCACCTCCTCCAAAGCGTCCAACTGGACAAATGAATATTGGAAACAGGACAGGTCCCTCATCCAATCCATTGAGTAGAAAGGAAATGCTGATGGAGCGAGCTCAGATTTTGACTGAGTTATTGGCAATGGAGGAGGCGGAGCAGGCGGATAGAAGGTCTGAGAGAGTGGCTCCATCTCAAATTTCTAATAGGGAGCGTGCCAGGAGCACTAGGCCAAACGAAACTGTGGGTCAGAACGTTGATCAAAGGATGGTGGTTCGACCTCAATCACCCATTCATGTTCCGAGTGACGACCTAAGGGCCAGTCTCACTAGGAATAGGGAGCAGGAGGCACAGTCGGACCTGAGGACGCAGCTAGAGGCAAACCGAAGTAGGCGTAGATCTCCAGCCAGGACAGAGAGGTCCCAATCCCACAGGGGAAGGAATAGGCGCAGGTCGCCTATGAGAGAGGGGAGGCGCAGGTCGCCACCCAGAGATGATAGGCGCAGGTCGCCACTCAGAAATGAAAGGCGCAGGTCGCCAACAAGAGATGACGGGTGCAGTCGCCGGTCAGTCGGAGGTCACCTTCCCATAAGGATAGGAGAAGCGGACAAGTAACTCCCCCTGCATGGTGAGGGTCAAAGGTCAAATGCTGTTCCCCCTGCTGGAGAAGACAGACCCGATGCTAGGGAGTGGCTGCTATGGAAAAGGAAGTTTGAACAATGGGAGGCTGAGAAGAAGAATGATACTGGAAAGGTTGAACGAATTGACTTTGCTCTTCGACCCTTATCCAAGGATTTGATCGATAGCCGACCTTCTGCTGGTTTCAGATTGCCACTTCTAGAGAAGTACTCAGGAGCCACCAATGCAAAAATCCACGTAGCACACCTAGAAGCTACGATGTGCTTTGTCGCCAATGAATACGACAATATGTGCAAATCCCTCATAAGCACACTCACAGAGGCAGCCCTAATGTGGTTCAACAGTTTGGCAGCTGGTAGCATCTCCTCCTGGATGAGTTTGAGGACAAAATTCCTAGAGCGCTTCTCGACTGCTGGAGCTCGGAAAGTGACTGTCACCGACTTAAACAACTTGGTGCAAGGGAAGAATGAAAGCTCCATGAGCTACTACACCAAGTTTAAAGAAATGGTTGACAAGATTGAGGAGGATCTCACCGATGGGGGAGGTGATCAATTGCTTCCGGAATGGCATTTCCTCGGAAGACATGGATTATGAACTGACGGTTCGTACTGTCACCACTCGACACGGGTTGTTCGAGAAGGCTTACAATGTGGCATTAGCCGAGAAAAGGAAAGAAAAGAAGAATGGGAAAGGCCCCAAGGTCGAGGTCGCTGATGATAAGAAGGACTCAGCCAAAAATGGGGGAAACAACAAGAATGGAAAGAACAGGACCAGGGCGACGGAGAAGGTGCCCGAAGTTTTCACTCCCCTGACGGTGAGTCGAACAGAAATAATGAATGCGGTCGAGTTGGCCCCACCAGCCCCAATGAACCCAGGCAACAAGTTTAGAAGGGACAATAGCAAATACTGTGATTACCATAAAGATACGGGTCATCTCACGGAGGATTTCTTAGGCCTGAAGCGTATCATCCAGAGAATGGTCGACCAGGGAAGACTCGACGCTTATGTTAAAAGGCCTCAAACTGGTGAAGGTGAGCAACCAGCAGGTGGACATCAGGGACCAAGGCAACCCAGATTGAACTTGGGAGTCATCACAGAGCAAGCCAGCAACACAGCCATCAAACATAAAATCTTCCAACTCAACAAAGCCCCACATGTGCCACCAAGGAGAGATGTCAGAGATGAGGTGATCAGCTTCTACCCCCATGAGTTGGCAACTAATGTGGCGGCTAGAGAGCAAGTTCTCGTCATCCCAGGTCTTATCGACGGATGAACGATGAGCAGACTCTTAGTCGACACGGGGGCCTGCAAAGACATTATGTTCTACAAAACCTTCCAGGAGATGGGTCTTTCCAACGAGCAGCTTGAAAGATATGATGGCAGGTTGGAGGGCTTCACAAATCACCGAGTCGACGCTAAGGGACAGATCGAGCTAGATGTCGACCTAGGCCAGCACCCTTACAGGGTCGTTTCTAAGGTAAAATTTATTGTGATAGATGTGAACAGTGACTATGCTGCTATCCTTGGTATTCCTGGTCAGGTCGCACTTGGAATGGTGGCGTCAATCCCCCATCAACGAGTCAAATTTCCAACCCCTGCTGGAGTAAGTTGTGTACAAGGCACAGCTCGAGCATACTTAGACCATGTCCTACGAGAAAGAAAGAAGAGGGAACTGGAGATTGAAACGGCGGAGGGATACTTAAAGTTGTCCCAGTCAGTCACCAAAACTACTCGATTGTCAACGATCACCAACGTGGAGGAGTCGACCTATCGCTCAAATGACGAGGTCATGGTTGAGTCGACACGTCACTTCGAAGCCACAGCGGTTGATCCAGATGTAGTTATGGTCGACCAAATCATCATAGGCAACCTATGTCTCCAGGTCAACAATAACTCGGGGGCCACCACCGATGAGATCGCCGATAAGCTAGATGACATGATAGCTGAAGAAGCTCCACATTTGGGGGATGAAGAGAGGCAGAAAGTGAAGGAAATTATCATTGAGACCCTACAATTCAGGGATGGCCCTGAGCTAGAGGCTGTTGACGAGCTAGAATCAGTGATCACAAATCCCTCTTATCTGGAGCAGAAAATTCAAATAGGAAAGCAGCTATCAGACGAGGAGCGAGCAGAGATCGTTGAGCTGCTGAAAGAAAGTAATGATGTCTTTGCATGGCGAGTAGAGGACATGAAGGGAATCAAGGAAGAGGTCGCCGTTCATAGGCTTGAGGTCAACCCGACCATTAAGCCCAGACCCCAGAAATTGAGAAGCTTTGCTCGTGATAAGGAGGAGGCCATAAAAGCTGAGGTACAAAAACTTTTAAGCGCATGTATAATTAAAGAGGCCACTCATACAACATGGTTGGCCAATGTGGTTATGGTGAAGAAGTCAAATGGCAAATGGAGGATGTGTGTCGACTTCACCACTCTAAACCTTGCTTGCCCGAAGGACAGCTATCCTCTTCCCAGAATCGACAAACTTGTTGATTCCATTCTTTGGCCACTCTACCCTCAAACCTTCCTGGGACGCTTACTCGGGCTACCACCAGATTAAAATGCATGAGGATGACATAGTGAAGACAGCATTTCAAGCAGCTGGAGGCATCTACTGCTACAACATGATGCCATTTGGATTAAAGAATGCAGGAGCAACTTATCAATGCATGGTAAACAAGGTCTTTGCTTCACAAATTGGCCGAAACATGGAGGCCTACGTCGACGATATGGTCATCAAAACTAAGACCGGACGTCACGTGGTCGACCTAAAAGAAACATTCGCCAATCTGCGAGCAAACGACATGAAGCTCAATCCTATCAAGTGTGTCTTTGGAGTAGCAGCTGGCAAGTTCCTTGGATTCATGGTGTCCCAGAGAGGTATAGAAGCTAACCCTGAAAAGATCAAGGCTTTAGTCGAGATGAAGGAACCTACAAGTATAAAGGAGATGCAGCGACTTAACGGCAGGGTGCAGCCCTAGGTCGTTTTATATCCAAGTCGGTTGAAAGGTCTCTCCCCTTCTTTAAATCATTGAGGGGGACGAAAAACTTTGAGTGGACGGCCGAATGTCATTCGTCGTTCCAACAACTCAAAGAATACCTTGCTACTCCCCCACTATTGAGCAGCCCGACTACTGGTGAGACCTTGTTCGTGTATTTGTCTGTGGGAGACAAGTCAGTGGCAGCAGTCTTGGTTAGAGAAGAGGAAGGTCATCAAAGGCCAGTTTATTATGTTAGCAAGGCCCTATCAGATGTAGAGGGCAGATATTACAATGCAGAAAAGGTCGCATATGCTCTAGTCGTAGCCTCAAGGAAACTGCGAGCTTATTTCTTGGCTTACCCTATTGTTGTGCTCACAAATGCCCCCCTAAGAAAAATTCTTCATAAACCAGAAAGTTCAGGTCGCTTACTCAATTGGTCAATTGCCCTCACGGAATTCGACATCGAGTATCGACCTCGAAAGGCATTGAAGGCTCAAGTTCTAGCTGATTTCTTGGTCGAGCTGTCGTTCACCAAGGAAGATAGCGAGGTACAAGCTCAGAAAGAGAAAGTCAAGGGGAAGGAGCCAGAGTCCCAAGTCGTCATCAACCTACCCGACGATTGTTGGAAAGTCTACTCGGATGGGTCAGCAACCAAGAGTGTCAGTGGAGCTGGGATAGTTCTGATCGAGCCTGAGTCCGGAACAGTATATGAGGAGTCGCTAAGGTTCAAGTTTGAGGCATCCAACAATCAGGCAGAGTATGAGGCCTTAGTGGCAGCCATTGAGTACGCCCAGTGCTTTGGAGCGACTAAAATCATGGCCTATTGTGACTCACAGTTGATAGTCAACCAGGTCCGAGGAGAATACGAGGTGTTGAACTCTACTCTAGTCAAATACCACGACCTGGTGAGGAAATTGACAAAGGATTTGGAGTTTTGGGGAATTCAGAGGATTGGTCGAGAAGACAACGAGCTAGCCGACCTACTCTCAAAACTGGCCACATCAGATGAGCCACATGAAGAGCCCATCTCCTACCTTGAGAGCCCAGCTTATGAAAGGGTTCAGATTCAATGTGTGGAAAAAACTTCAAATGAGAAGTGCTGGATCGAGGAAATGAAAGCATACCTGGAAAGTGGCGAGCTCCCCGAGGACGAGAAGAAGGCTCGAGCTGTCAAAAAGAAAGCTCCGAGATATGTCATCCAAGGAGGCATGTTGTTCAGAAGATCATATACCAGGCCCTTATTGAAGTGCATTCATCCTCAAGAAATCACACAGTTGATGCATGAGGTTCACAGTGGAATTTGTGGTGGACACCCGGGGCCGTGGACTCTAGCCGACAAATTGATTACTCGGGATATTACCGGCCGCACGCATGAGAGCGTACACCCACGACTTTCACAGGCAAGCGGACTAATGCCAAAGGTTTGCCAACCTACCTCATCTGCCTACGACTGAGCAAACCCCCGTGATTGCAGCTTGGCCATTTGACATGTGGGGCGTCGACTTAATTGAACCCTTCCAACCCGCCCGAGGAAATTGCAAGTATGTGATCGTTGCAATCGACTACTTCACCAAGTGGGTCGAAGCTAAACCACTAGCTCGCATAACAGAGGAAAATGCAATCAACTTCATTCACGACTTCATCTGGTGTAGATTTGGGTTTCCTCGAGCCATAGTATCAGACAATGGCTTACAATTCTCAAGGGCTTTCGAAGCAGAAATGACTCGAGTAGGGATCAAACATTGGCAGTCATCTGTCGCCTATCCTCAAGGAAATGGGCAAGCTGAAGCAGCAAATAAACTCGTCCTATCCGCACTAAAGACAGGCTTGGTTGGTCGACGTAACAATTGGTTGGAAGAACTCCCCCTTGCTCTTTGGGCAGTTCATACAACCACTCGGGGGCCTACGGGGGAAACCCCATTCGCTCTCACATATGGATCAGAGGCCATGGCACCTGCTGAACTCAGATTTCCTACTGCTAGAGTGACTTTCTTTGATCAAGAGCAGAATGACACTAACAGATTGATCGACCTGGATTTAGTCGACGAAAAGCGAGATACAGCTTACCTTCGGATGGTCAACTACAAGCAGCGAACCAAGAGTTACCACGACAAGAGGGTAAAGACTAGATCATTCCAAGTAGGAGATCATGTGTTGAGGAAGATCGAGGCAACAGGGAGAAGGACCCAGCAGAACAAGCTATCCCCTAATTGGGAAGGTCCTTACATAGTTACTCGAGTCGTCAAAGAAGGGACCTATATGATTGCTCACCCAGGAGGAGAAGAGCTAAAACATCCTTGGCATGCCACCCATCTTATCAAATACTACTTCTAGTTCAAACTGCTAGTTCAGTTCAAAGTATGTACAGTTGCAAAGTTTGAAGTTATCATAGTTCTAGTCGATGTAAGCATATTTCTACTTCAATAAAAGTCACAGTTCTACTCGATCAAAACGTGCTATTACACTAACTTCAACAAGCTCGACTCTTAGTCAGCTTCGTTTTAACGAGCTCGATTCTTAATCAGCTTAGTTTCTTCAACAAGTTCGACTCGTAGTCGACTTCGTTCAACAAGCTCGACTCGTAGTCAGCTTCGTTTTAACGAGCTCGATTCTTAATCAGCTTAGTTTCTTCAACGAGTCCGACTCATAGTCAACTTCGTTCAACAAGCTCGACTTGTAGTCGGCTTCGTTTTAACAAACCCGATTCTTAATCGGTTATGTCCCTTTACAAGTCCGACTCTTAGTCGACTTTGTCCCAAAGAGCTCGACTCTTAGTCAGCTTTATCAGCTCGATCCTTAATCAGCTGAGTCCTATTTACAAGTCCGACCTTAGGTCGACTTCGTTCTTATAAGCTCGACCCTTGGTCAGCTTTGGTCTCTTGAAAACAGGTTCGACTTTGAGTCAATCTCGTTTACCAAAAACCTTCGCAAGTATTAGGTCGATTGAGTTAACGTAAAACAAGGTCGACCTTATACTTAGAGCGACCCATTTGTCCTATTACATTTAGCTCGACATATATATGCTGAAATTAAAAGCATAAAACATACAAGGATATGAAGTCGGCTATGATAGTAGATAAATAAGTCTCCCAAAAGGCGAGCCAAGACTTACGCAAAATAAAGTTACATGGTTCTATGCCTCCCAAAAAACTGGGCCAAGGCATTTGGATAGTTTCAAAACAAAAAACAAAATAGTGTTTGGGACTTGTCCATTACAACTCCTTCAAATAAATTCAAGAGTCCTGACCCACGTCAGCTTGATCATCATTGGCAGCCCGACCTTCCCCATCTTCTCCTTGCTGCTGGGGGCCTATGGGTTTACCCGACTCTGAATATACTCGCTGCTCAGGTTCTTCTTCCATAGCGGCGGCATCATCAATCTCTTGCAAGACAACGTCAAAGTTCCTCTCGGCAATTGGGGGAGCTAACCACGGCTCACAGCCGTCCTCTTGATCTTCCTGGGCGATGAAGGCCAAATCATTTTCAAGATAAGGAACAATCGAGTGTCCACCACGGGCCGTCATGTCATATTGGGATTCAGAGAACCAACGAGCTAATTGCTCAAGGGTGACTTCAGCCGTTGGATCTACCAAGGCCCGACGCGCCATGTGACGTTTACCCACCTCCAGAAAGTCCTGTGCTTTGGCGACAATAGCATTATAATACTCATCTCCATCTTTGAATTGATCAACAGCATTCTTGGCGGCAATCTCGAGATCCTCTCTCCATTTGGCCCGGGCAGCATTATGTTCCTCATTCAGCGAAGTCAGGAAAGAGTCTCTCTCCTTGAGCAGCTCGAAAACTGTGGTAAGCTCGACCTTCATCTTCTCATGAGCAAGACGTTCAACGTCTCTCTCGGAGGTCACTTCTTCAACTTTGGCCTTGGCAGCTTCCAGATCTTCAAAAGCTTTCTTCTTCACCAACTCTTGAGCGTCAAAGGAATTGTCGAGATCATTGTATTTTTCTCTTAGTTCGGCCAACTCCTGAGACTTCTTGGAGTAATCTTTCAGAGCTTGCTTCTCCCTCTCAATGGAGGCCCTCCAAGAACTCTTAACTTGTTCTACCATGGTAAGATTCTGCATTAAAGAAAACCAGAGAAGTCTTAGCTCGGAACTTAAATTGGCTGATTAAAAGAACAATCGACTAGAACGGAAAGGGAAAGTAAAAAATTACCTCGCAATGCACCATCCCAGAGCGAGCTGAGAATTCTTCAGGGGTGATCCCCTTATCAGCAAAGTGAGCTAGAAGGTCGACATCAATGGCCCTCCTGACCACGACCTGGCCCAAGCTCATATCTGGGTAACGGCGGCTCAAGCTATTGACTCCTATGAGAGGAGGAACATCGCTCAATCTCCTCATCTGGTCCTCGAGAGACTCTTTGGTAGGGGGAGAAGAGATTGGTGGAGGAAGTTGGCTCGAAGAAACTGACTTCCCTTTCTCAGACCGTGACCTCTTCTTCATATTCAAAGGTTGATCATCCTCATCTACCTCCATGTCATCATCTTCAACATGCACCACATTCAGAGGGCTGGCCCCTGTCATCTCGGCTCCGTGAAGGTCGCAACATTGGCCTCATGAGTTGGGTCAGAACTCAAGCTGGGTCTAGCTGACCTGGTGGACTCGTCACCTCCTTCATTAACATCCATGGACTGAGTACCACTTCTTGTTCGGGAGTCAAGACTGCAACAAAGCCAAAATAGCAAAATGTTAGATCGACATACGAAAGTTCTACATACGAGCAGAAGTTCTATGTACGAGCAAACTATGTGCGACCTAACCATCTTATATGCGAGTTAACAAGCGACGAGCTAAGAGAAGAGCATGCAGTACAAAATAATTTATTATGCTGTCAGATCAACAAGCAGGCAAATAATAGGCGAGTAAAGGGTTGCAGAATAAGGGTATCTTACCGCCGGCATGCTCCCCATTGTCCTTGCAGTAGTTGGCAGTCTTTTTACAACGTTGACACTTATCCTCAAACTTACCCAGGGCGTGGGTAACCCAGTCTGGATATATTGTGCCCCTACCAATGGCCACCAAGGGCTGCACTTCTCCCTCTCCAGCCATCATTCCGGCCTGGATGAAGTTATACTTGGTAGTAATCAAACTCTCCCAACTGATGGGCCCTTTGTCAGCTAATCGACACAACCTCTTATACAGGTCAAAATGCCAGAGTGGCTCCCAATAGTCCCTCTAATCCATGGTTTCTGTTTCGCCATTGGGTAAAGGAACTCCCATCCCAACCTACTCTCTACCACCACTACGTGGGAGTTCCATCCACTTGCTTTGCTGGGGAGATTCGTGAAGATTTTGGGAGATTTGAGTTTAGAAGGGGTACTGATGCTCAGGTCCTCTCCACTATACTTAATACAAAAGAATTCCTTGAAGACCCTCATACAGGGTTCATATCCTAGAAACCTACACACCATAGCAAAGCATACCAGAACCCTACAGGTATTAGCTCCGAGTTGAAGGGGTAGGGCATTAGCACACTCCAAGAACTCGTTAATAAAGGGGTAAAGTGGCAACCTAAGGCCGGCCACGAATTGGCCATAGAAGAAAGCTACTCTAGTGGCATCCTTGGTTAAAGTCGACCTAAACTGGGCCATAAAATCCTTCTGATTATAGATGGTCACTCTATAGTCCTCCTTACTCACTTCACAGAAATCCCAGATCATGCTATACCGTGAGGGCAAATTCTTCCTTCCTCGCAACGGCCCGTGAGGAACATAGCCTCTCTCATTCTTTCCAGGCACGGCTGAATCATCAAACGCATCCACAATCCTGGGGCCAAAGGAGGTAGATGCAGTAGCTCCACCTTGAGAAGCCATATCTGTACAAGAAGAAGGAGAAACAAGGGAGTCAGACCTGTGAACAATTTCAGTCGACCTACCTAAGGGCGACCTAGACTCCCCTGAAAAGCCTTTTCTGTTCCTAAGGAGGGAGGGTTTCTCAACATCCCTAACATAAAACAAAGCTATGTGGTCGAGCAATTCGTGAAAGAGATGAAAAGAGACTACATTCGAATCGTCAATTACTAAATCTACAGTGTCTTCTACAACGGGAAAACCTATTTCGCTAAATTTCAATCCCCACCTTGACAAGATGGAGGCACATTCATCAAGGGACATCTCTCTCCACTCTCCGTTCACATTCTTATACACCCTACGATTAACAGTGCAATAGCCATACCCGGCTCCTGGTTCGCTACTGAAGGTTCTAGCCATGGCGAAAAATGGAAACAACATAATAATCAAAACCCTAAGACAAGAAAAGAGAAGAATACCTTGATTGATATCGAAATAAGAGAGCTGTTGCGGAGAACGAAGGTTGAATTTAATCAATGGCTTCCTTGCTATTTTCGCCGGGGATTCTCAGAGCTCAAAGACGGTAAGAATTCAAATCAAAAAAGGATTTTGGTATTTATATTTTCCAAAATTGGAAAGGAAAAAGGAAATTCAAAATTAATTTCCTAATTAAACAAGGAAGCGGTTTCCGAGGTGGACTACCAAGCGTCAGAATAGCAATGATGACAGAAAAACGGCGCTCCTTCATCTCTGACCGTTCATCGCCGACGTCCAGGATCGTGCCACGTCATCTTGGATCGACTAAACTTCAGAACGAGTAGCGACCTGCGAGTAACAACAATTCTCATCAAGGATTTTCTTAACTTCCAAGTCGACAAAGTCAACTCGAAAATTGGGGGCCACTGAACATACTAAAAGTGACGAGCTGGGCCAAGCAAGTAAAGCCCAAACACAGACAACCGTGGCATTCACATTCCTAGTGAGGCTGGCCCAATCACCATAAGGCCCAAGGCCCAGTAACAGTATCAGTCGATCTAAGCTCATTGTCCGATCTCCCAGGTCCCGACCTAGCTTGATCCGAACCAATGATCCATACTATACTTCGGGTACGATCCATGCTCTACCCGCCAGTCGGGTCGACCTAACCTCAAAGGGCGACCTCGATCTAATCCTCAAGCATCGACCTAATGATGTGGGCGCACGTGAGTCAAATCTTTCCATAACTGCGTTCCTACAAATCAGGACCCGTTATAGGCACGTTCCTATTACAAGTAACTGCCACTGAAATCTCGGAGCACACATCGCTCCTCCAAATAAACAACAATCATCACCTATAAATACATCATCACTGCCAACGGTGAAAGGTAACTGTTATATTGTTATCAGAATTTCATTATTCAATACAGTTTAGCTCTCCAATCATCAAATACTTACTCTCACGCCCGAGGGTCTAAGCCGGAGACACATCCGGCTAGTCGTGGGTTTTGATTTCAGGTCAAGGAGCCAGGTGATCAGTCCTGCCACGTGGAGGAAGATTGATAAGCACATTTCCTGCGGCATCATTTTGTAACTTCTGTTTTTTTAAAAATAAAAATAAAATTGACTTTCAAAATTGTTTGTTTAATTATTAAAACTGTTTAAATTATTCTTTGATGAATATGACAATTTTAATTAATGGACTAACAATTTCAATAATAAAACGAACAATTTTAATTCATTCTCAATTTAGTGTATACCTTTAAATTAAATTATAATTATATGCTTTTGTACCTGTTATTTCCTCTATTCCAAAACAAATTTTGAATTGAATTTGTAAGTGATGTTAAGAAACATGTATTATTTGTTTGTTTACTATTTTATTAAAGTAAAACTGTATTAAGATTTTTTAATTTAGAAATGTGATATCTATTTTGAAATATATTAAAAACAAAAATTATAATCTATAGTATAAATTAGAGTTGTCCATCTCAGCATGAACAGTTCTATGAATAGTTCTGAACATACCAAAAGTGTCAAGATGGGCTAAGCAAGCAAAGCCCAATCACAAGCAGCCTTGACCATGACATTCTCAATGAGGCTGACCCAATCAGAACAAGGCCCAAAGCCCATCTCTTGTATCAGTCGACTAAGCCCATGGTCCGACCTATCAGGTCCCAGACCCAACTTAGTCCGACCTCATGATCCATATCACAATTCGGGTACGAACCATGCTCTGCAGACGGTCGGGTCGACCATTCCACGAGTGGCGACCTCGACCTAAATCAACAAGTGACGACCTAACACTTGCCGGCGTATTTGGTTGAACAATTCTCATAACCACATCCCTACAAATCAGGGGCCGTTATAGACACGTTCCCACAATCAAGTAACTGCCGCTACAATCTCGGAGCACATGTCGCCTCCCCAAAAATACACCACTTTTGTCTATAAATACTTCATCACTACCAAACGGTAAAAGGTAACTGCCATTTTGTATTCTGAGTTCATTATTCAATACATTTTGAGCTATAATACACTGTTATCTTACTCTCACGCCCGAGTGTCTTCGCCGGAGACACATCCGGCTAGTCGTGGGTTCTGATTTCAGGTCAAGGAGCCAGGTGACTAATCTTGCCACGTGGAGGATTATTGATAAGCATAATTCCTGCAGCATCAGTTTGGTTCCATTGCCGGGAATCGTGCTTTAAACTTGACCTCGAAAACTCTATCAACATGCAACAATGGTGACTTCAGAGGGACACGTATCTGAGGCTTCACTTGGGCATGAAGAAACGAACAACAACAACACGAATACAAACGCAAATGCTGAAAACTTGAACTTGCCTCCTCCCCCACCGAATCGTCCTCATGGTAGAGCCACCCGCTCTACCAGTGTTGTCGATGGCCGAGGATTGCCTGACACAAGGAGAGGGAAAAGGCATATGGATGGGCAAGGAGTTCCACCTCCTCCAAAACGTCCCAGTTGCTCGGGTTAATGTTGGAAGCGGGCGGGTCCCTCCACCAACCCCATGAGCAAGAAGGAGATGATGTTGGAGCGAGCCGGATCAGCCGACTTGATAGCCATGGAGGAGGCAGAACAGGCTGACATACGCTTTGAGAGAATGGCCCCTACTCAGGTTTCTAATGGGCAACAGGCCAGGAGTTTGAGGCCAAATGAAGGTGTGGGGAAAAACGGTGAAAACAGGATAGTTCAGCGAGCTCCCACGGTCGTTCATGTGCCCGATAACGACCTAAGGGCTAGCCTCAGCGAAACTTGAGGGAGCAAGAGGCTCAATCGACTTAAGGACGCGCAACGGCCCAATAGGAGCAGGCAGGCTTCACCGGCCCGGGACGCGAGTCGGGGTCCCATAGAGACGGAATGGGCGCGGAGTCGCCGTAAGAGGAGAGGCGCGGTCGCCATTCGGAGATTATAGGTGCAGGTCGCCACAAGGAAGTGACAGGCATAGATCTCCAATACGATCGAGAGGGCTCATTCTCGCGGGGACGAAGGAGTAGGCGAGGTGACTCCCCCTAGAAGTGAAGGCCGGAAGTCAAATCTTTGCGCCCCCTCCAAGAGATGAAAGACCCGATGCCGGGGAATGGTTGTTGATGAAAAAGAAGTTTGAGCAATGGGAGGAGGAGAAGAAAAAGGATCTTTGGAAAGGTCGAACGAATTGATTTTGCTCTTCGACCTTTATCCAAAGAAATCGAGAGATAGTCGGCCTCCTCCTACTTTCGGGTTGCCACTTACGGAGAAATATTCGGGGTCGACCAATGCAAGGAGTCATATAGCACATCTGGAAGCCACCATGTGTTTTGTCGCCAACGAGGACGACAATATGTGCAAAGCCCTCCTAAGCACACTCAGGGGCAGCCTTAACTTGGTTCAACGGTGCATTGCGGGTAGCATCACTACTTGGACATGCTTCGGGACAAAGTTCTTGGATCGCTTCTCATTGCGGGAGCTCGGAAGATAAGCGTCACCGATCGAATAACTTGGTGCGGGCGAAGAATGAAAGCTCGATGAGCTACTTCACCAAGTTTAAGGAAATGGTTGATAAGATAGAGGAAGACCTCACCGATAGGGAAGTCATTAATTGCTTCAGAAACGGTATTTCCTCGGCGGACATGGATTATGAACTCACGGTTCGTACGGTAACAACTCGACGGGGAGTTGTTTGAGAAGGTGTATAATGTTGCTCTTCTTGAGGAAAGGAAAGAGAAAAAGAATGGTAAAAGCCCCGAGGTGGAGGTCGTAGATGATAAGAAAGACTCCAACAAGAATGGAGGAAATAATAAAAATGGAAAGAAACGAGGACTAGGGCAACGGAGAAAGTGCCCGAGGCTTTCACTCCCCTTACGGTGAGTCGAACGAGAGATTATGAGCAGTTTGTCGAGCTCGCTCCTCTGTCCCAATGAACCCGGGCAACAAATTTAGAAGGGACAATAGCAAATATTGTGACTACCATAAGGACACCGGTCATCTCACGAGAGGATTGCTTGGGATTGAAGCGTATCATCCGAGAGAATGGTCGACGAGGAGACTCGAAGCTTACGTGAAAAGGCCTCAAGCGGGTGGAGGCGAGCGGCCAACGGGCGGACGGCGGGGACCTAGGCAACCTAGATTGAACACAGGGGTCATTACGAGCAAGCAAGCAACACGGCCATCAAGCACAAGATCTTCCAACTCAACAAGGCCCCACATGTACCTCCAAGAAGAGAAGTCGAGAGATGAGGCGATCGGCTTCTACCCCCATGAATTGGCAACTAATATGGCGGCTAGGGAGCAAGTTCTCGTCATCCCGGGTCTCATAGACGGATGTACGACGAGCGAGACTCTTGAGTCGACACGGGGGCTGCAAGGATATTTTGTTCTACAAAACTTTTAAAGAAATGGGTCTTAATGATGAGCGGTTGGAGAGATATGATGGTAGGTTGGAGGGCTTCACCAATCATCGAGTTGATGCAAAAGGCAAAGATAGAACTCGACGTCGACCTAGGCCAACACCCCTCGGGATCGTATCGAAGGTACAATTTATAGTGATTGATGTAAATAGTGACTATGCCGCTATACTTGGTATCCCAGTCGGGTCGCTCTTGGAATGGTGGCATCGATCCCTCATCGGCGAGTCAAGTTCCCTACACCCGTGGAGTAGGGTGTGTACAAGGCACGGCTCGAGCCTACCTTGATCATGTTCTCGAGAGAAAGAAAGAAAAGGGAGTTGGAAATCGAGGCTGAGACGGTTATTTAAAGTTGTCTCAATCGAGTCACCAAGACTACCGGGTATCAACAATCACCGACGTGGAAGAGTCGACCTATCGCTCAAATGACGAGGTCATGCTTGAGTCGACACGTCACTCTAACACCACCGAGGTCGATTCGGATGTAGTTATGGTCGACCAAGTCATCATAGGCAACCTATGCCTCCGGCTCGACAATAACTCGGGGGCCGCCACCACCACCGGCGAGGTTGCGGACAAGTTAGATGATATGATAGCGAAGAAGCTCCACACTTTGAGGGCCGAGGAGAGACAAAGGGTCAAGGAGATAATCATTGAGACTCTACAATTCGGGGATGGACCGAGCTAGAAAGGCTGTGGATGAGCTAGAGTCGGTAATCACCTGACCTTTCCTACCCAGACCAAAAAATTGATTGGGAAGCGGCTATCGGTTGAGGAGCGAGCGAAATCATCGAGCTACTCAAGGAAAGTAATGATGTCTTCGCATGGAGGGTAGAAGACATGAGGGGAATCAAGGAGGAGGTCATTTGTTCACATCTTGGAAAGTCAACCCGACCATAAAGCCTAGACCCCAAAATTGAGAAGCTTTGCTCGCGACAAGGAGGAGTCCATAAAAGCGAGGTACAAAAACTTTTGAATGCGGGGATAATCAAA
Organism: Adenophora triphylla var. japonica; assembly: GCA_022495995.1. Taxonomy (NCBI): domain Eukaryota; kingdom Viridiplantae; phylum Streptophyta; class Magnoliopsida; order Asterales; family Campanulaceae; genus Adenophora; species Adenophora triphylla. The sequence goes on from JAFEMH010003083.1 coordinate 184,006, forward strand.
GAGGCCACTCATACAACGTGGTTGGCCAACGTGGTCATGGTGAAGAAATCAAATGGCAAATGGCGGATGTGTGTCGACTTCACCACTCTCAATCTTGCTTGCCACTAGGGACGGCTATCCCCTTCCTAGAATCGACAAGCTAGTCGATTCCATTCTTTGATCACTCAACCCTCGGCTTCCTCGACGCTTACTCGGGTTACCACCAGTTAAGATGCATGAGGACGACATAATCAAGACGGCATTTCAAGCGGTTTGGAGGCATCTCTTGCTCTGACATGATGCCATTTGGATTGAAGAATGCGGGGCAACTTATCGAAAGGATGGTGAACAAAGTCTTTGCTTCTCAAATTGGCCGAAACATGGAGGCCTACGTCGGCGATATGGACATCAAAACAAAGGCCGGACGTCACGTGGTCGACCTAAGGAAACGTTCGCCAATTTAAGAGCAAACGACATGAAGCTCAACCCTAGCAAGTGTGTATTTGGTGTAGGCTTTCTTGGAAAGTTCCTTGGAGTTCGTGGTATCTCAACGGGGTATAGAAGCTAATCCGAGAAAAAATCAAGGCTTTAGTCGACATGAAGGCTCCCACCGGTGTCGAAGAGATGCGGCGACTTAACGGAAGGGTAGCGGCTCTTGGTCGTTTCATATCAAAGTCGGCGAGATGGTCTCTCCCCTTCTTCAAAGCATTGAGGGGACGAAAAGTTTTGAATGGACGACCGAATGTCATTCGTCGTTCCAACAGTGAAGGATTACCTCGCTACTCCACCTCTCTGAGTAGCCCGACCACTGGTGAAACTTTGTTTGTGTATTTATCCGTGGGAGATAAATCAGTGGTAGCGGTTTTGGTTAGAGAAGATGAAGGGCTTCAAAAACCAGGATACTACATCAGCAAGGCCTTATCAGATGTGGAGGGCAGATACTACAATGCTTTGAGAAGGTAAACGCTTATCATGCCCTAGTCGTGGCTTCAAGGAAGGCTGCGAGCTTATTTTCGGCTCATCCAATTATGGTTCTTACAAATGCCCCCTTAGAAAAATTCTTCACAAGCCGGAGAGTTCGGGACGACTTCTCGGTGGTCAATTGCCCTTACTGAATTTGATATTGAATATCGACCTCGAAAGGCGTTGAAGGCTCAAGCTCTAGCTGACTTCTTGGTCGAGCTTAAGTTCACCAAGGAAGACGATGAGCAGCGAGCTCCAAAAGAAAAGGCTAAAGGGAAGGAGTCAAAGTCCCAGGTCGCCATCAGTCTACCCGACGATTGTTGGAAGGTCTATTCAGACGGGTCAGCGACCAAGAATAGCAGTGGAGCTGGGATAGTGCTAATTGAACCAGAATCTGAGACAGTATACGAGGAGTCATTAAGGTTCAAGTTCGACGCTTCCAATAACCAGGCCGAATACGAAGCCTTGATAGCAGCTATAGAGTACGCCAAGTGTTTTGGAGCAACTAAGATCATGGCTTACTGTGATTCACAATTGATAGTTAACCAGGTCCGAGGCGAGTACGAGGTGCTTAGTGTCACGCTGATCAAATCTTTGCGACACAGTGAAGGAACTGATAAAAGATTTGGAATTCTGGGAGATTCAAAGAATTGGATGAGAAGACAATGAGCTAGCTGACCTCCTCTCGAAGTTAGCCACTTCGGATGAACCACATAATGAACCTATATCTTTCCTCGAAAGTCCAGCCTATGAAAGAGTAAAAATCCTATGCATAGATGATCCCTCAAGAAATTGGACTCAGGAGAAGTGTTGGATCGAAGAAATGAAGGCATACATAGAAGGTGGAGAGCTGCCAGATGACGAGAAGAAGGCTCGAGCTATCAAAAAGAAAGCTCCAAGGTATGTCATTCAAGGAGGCGACCTGTTCAGAAGATCTTATACTCGACCATTACTAAAGTGCATCCACCCTCAAGAGGTCGCCCTATTGATACACGAAGTGCATAGTGGAATTTGTGGTGGACACCCGGGGGCCAGGACTCTTGCTGACAAGTTAATCACTTTGGGGTACTACTGGCCACACATGAGAACTGACACTCACAACTTTGTTCAGCAATGTGATCAATGTCAAAGATTTGCCAACTTACCTCATGTGCCAACAACCGAGCAGACTCCAGTAATTGCAGCTTGGCCATTCGACATGTGGGGCGTCGACCTGATTGGACCCTTCCCTCCCGCCCGAGGAAACTGCAAGTATGTGATAGTGGCAATAGACTACTTCACCAAATGGGTTGAGGCAAAACCACTGGCTCGCATCACAGAGGAGAATGCTATCAACTTCATCCATGACTTCATTTGGTGTCGATTTGGTTTTCCTCGTGCTATAGTGTCAAAACCAATGGTTTATAGTTCTCCCAAACCTTCGAAACGAAATGAATCGAGTAGGGATCAAACATTGGAAATCGTACATCGCCTATCCTCAAGGAAATGGACAAGTGAAGCGGCAAATAAACTTGTTCTATCTTCGCTCAAGACAGGGCTCGTAGGTCGACGAAACAATTGGTTGGACGAACTTCCCCTTGCTCTTTGGGCGGTTCGTTTACAACCACTCGGGCCCACGGGGAAACCCCTTTCGCTCTCACTTACGGATCGAGGCCATGGCACCTGCGAGCTCGAGATTCCCTACTTCTAGAGTGACCTTCTTTGGTCAAGAGCGAGAATGATACCAACAGATTGATCGACTTGGACACGATCGACGAAGCGAGAAACCTACCTCCAGAATGGTCAACTACAAGCGGCGAACTAAAAGTTATCACGACAAGAAGGTCAAGGCAAGGTCGTTCCAAGTTGGAGATTATGTATTGAGAAAAATTGAGGCAACGGGTAGAAGGACCCAGCAGAACAAGCTATCTCCTGGCGGGAAGGTCCATATGTAGTCACTCGAGTCGTCAAGGAAGGCACCTACATGATAGCTCATCCTGGAGGTGACGAGTTGAAACATCCTTGGCATGCTACTCACCTCATCAAATACTACTTTTAGTTTTCAGTTTCCAAGTTCAAGTTTGTGGTAGTTCTAGTGTCAAATTGATGTAAGCATGTTCTATACTTCAATGAAAAGTGCAGTTCATTCCATCAAGCATAGTGTTACAATAACCCCAACAAGCTCGACTCTTAGTCAGCTTCGTTTTAACAAGCTCGATTCTTAATCAGCTTTGTTCAATTAACAAGTCCGACTCTTAGTCGACTTCGTTCTAACAAACTCGACTCTTAGTCAGTTTGTTCTAATTAGCTCGATTCTTAATCAGCTTTGTTCAATTAACAAGTCCGACTCTTAGTCGACTTCGTTCTAACAAACTCGACTCTTAGTCAGTTTGTTCTAATTAGCTCGATTCTTAATCAGCTTTGTTCAATTAACAAGTCCGACTCTTAGTCGACTTCGTTCTAACAAACTCGACTCTTAGTCAGTTTGTTCTAATTAGCTCGATTCTTAATCAGCTTTATCCATTTGACAGGTCCGAATCTTAGTCGACTTCGTTCTAACTAACTCGACTCTTAGTCAGTTTGTTCTAATTAGCTAGACCCTAGGTCAGCTTCAATAGTGTGAGCAGGTTCGACTCATAGTCAATCTCATTCACAAAAAAGTTAAGCAAGTCTGAGGTCGACTAATAAAGATCAAATCACCTCTAGGCTCAAGTTTACTCATTCGTCCTATCTATATCTAGCTCGACGTTTACTTTAAAAAGCATACAACATGCAATAAATAAGGTCAGCTATGATAGAGGTAAGTCTCCCAAAGCGGGCTAAGACTTGGGCAAAATAAATTTACAAAAGTATCTCGCCTCCCAAAAAACTGGGCCAAGGCATTCAAATAAATTTCAAAACAAAAAAGCAAAACATTGTTTAAGACTTGTTCATTACAATTCAAACAAATGACTCGAGGTCCGAGCCGGCATCGATCACGGTGGTCGTCGGTAGCCTTGACCTTCCCCATTCTCTCCTTGTTCTTTGAGGGTCTAAAGGTTTGCAGGCTACGAATATACTGCTCACTTTCTTCTTCCATAGTGGCGGCGTCTTCAAACTCTTGCAAAACAACGTCAAAATTTCTATCGGCAATGGGGGAGCTTCCCACTTCTCACAATTATCTTCTTCATCTTCTTGGGCAATAAAGGCCGAGTCGTTCTCGAGATAGGGAACAAGAGAATGACCTTGGCGAGTGCCATGTCGTACTGGGACTCAGAAAACCAACGAGCTAATTGCTCGATGGTAAGCTAGGCGAGGGATCCACCAATGCTCGACGGGCCATGTGCCTCTTGCCGACCTCAAGAAAGTCTTGTGCCTTGGCCACAATAGCATTGTAGTATTCATCCCCCTCCTTGAACTTTTCAACCGGCAGCTTCAAAGCAAAGATCCTTAAGCAAATTTCTCAACGGCGGTGCGGAGATCCTTCTTACCTTCCTCTCGCTCGAAGTCGATGCTCTTCATGCGGCAGAGTAAGAAATCATCCTTTTCCTTGAAGCTTGTTAATCGTGGCCGGCTCGGTCTTGGCCTTCTCCGGTTCCTTCTTCTCGGCATCCTTCTCCGTCTCCACTTCCTTGAGCTTGGATTACTGCGGCTTCGAGGTCGGACGGGGGCTTTTGTCTTCACCATCTCATTAGCTTCATATGAGTTATCCCGGATCGTTGTACTTCTCCTTCAAATCCGCAAGCTCTTTAGCTTTTTTGGAATAATCTCGAAGGGCTTGTCTCTCCCTCTCAATGGAAGCTCTCCAAGAGCTTTTCGCTTGCTCAATCATGGTAAGATTACGCATTCAGAAGGAAACAAAGAAGTGTTAGCTCGAGATTCAAGTGGATCGAGTAAAGGAGCAAGCGACTAAAATAAAAAGAGAAAGTGAGAAGTACCTCGTGATGAGCCGGCCCGAGCCAGGGCGAGAATTCTTCGGGTGTTATGCCCTTATCGGCCCAGTGAGCTAGCGGACCCGCATCCACGGCTCTTCTCACGATCACACGACCCAAGTTCATATGCGGGTAGCGGCGGCTCGGGCAATTGACTCCTTCGAGAGGAGGGACATCACTTAGCCTCTGCATCATGTCTTGATAGATTCTTGGTTGGGGCGAGAAGAAGGCTGGGGGAGATAGAGGTAGTTGGCTCGAAGGGACTGACTTCCCTTTCTCGGGCGCGGCCTCTTTCTCAAAGTGGTCATGCGCATCGACCTCCATGTTGTCATCCTCGACAATCACAACGTCTAAGGGACTAGCCCCTGCCATCTCGGCCCACGAAGTCGCGGCCTCGGCCTCCTGGATTGGGTCGGAGTTTAGACTTGCTCGAGCCAGACTTGGTGGACTCGTCACCCCCATCCCGAGTAGTGTCCATAGGCGGGTACCGCTCGGCAAAGGGTCATCTTCTTCAATCCCCTCCATTGGCACCATCCCAATGTTATCCTTGGGCGGCAAAGTGGTCCTCACCGCGGCTTCCCTGCACGTCTATGAGCTCGAGCATTAGCGGCTCAGTGAGCTTTTCTAGATTTCTTCTTATCGAGACACCCGCGTCGACCCATATTTGCTTCTTGGTCGGGTGTTAGAACTACAACAAAATCAAAACAACGAAGTGTTAGATCGACATATGAAAGTTCTACATACGAGCACAAGTTCTATGTACGAGCAAACTATGTACGACTCAATTATCTTATACGCGAAGCTAACAAATGACGAGCTAAGAAAGGGACACAATACAAATGATCTATTATGTTGTCGAGACCGACAAGCGAGGCAATAGACGAGTAAAGGGTTGCGAACGAGATCTTACCACCGGCGTGCTCCCAGATTATCCTTGCGGTAGTTTTGTCTTCTTGCAACGGCCCGACACAAATTTCCCAAACCTCCCAGGGAATGAAGTAACCCGGTCGGGATATATTTGTCCTCTCAACACGGGGATAAGGGGCTCTACCACTTCATCTCCGGACATCATCCCGGCCTGGATGAAATTATACTTGGTGGTGGCGGACTCTCCCGGCTAATGGGTCTTCTCTCGACTAATCGACACAAAGCCCTATACAAGTTAAGATGCCGAGGTTGGCTCCCGATAGTTCCCCTCATCTATGGCTTCTGTTTCATCATTGGGCAATGGGAATTCCCATCCTAATCTACTCTCTACCACCCTGACAACATGCGAGTTCCGGCCACTATGTTTACTTGGGAGGTTGGTGAAGAGCTTGGGAGATTTAGGTTTAGAGGGAATGCGATGCTCGAGGTCCTCTCCACTATACTTTATCTTGAAAAACTCTTTGAACACTCTCATACAAGGTTCATACCACTAGGAATACGCACACCATAGCAAAGCACACAAGGACCTACAAGTATTGGCTCAGTGAAGGGAAGAGCATTGGCACATTCTAAAAACTCATTTATAAAGGGATCAAGAGGCAACCTGAGGCCGGCTACGAATTGACCGTAGAAGAAGGCTACCCTAGTGGCATCCTTAGTGAATGACGACTGAACAACTTCATAAACTCCTTCGAGTATAAATGGTCACCCTATAATCTTCCTTACTTACCTCACTGAAATCCCAAATCATGCTATACCTAGAGGGCGAGGTTCTTCTTTCCACGTAATGGCCCTTGAGGAACATAACCCCTCTCATTCTTTCTGGCACGGTGTATCGTCAAACGCATCAGCGATTAAGGACCGGAGGAAGTAGATGCTTTGTAGCTCCGCCTTGAGTTGCCATATACGTACAAGAAGCGGGAGAAACGGAGTCGGGCCTATGAATAATTTTAGTCGACCTATTTAAGGGCGACCTAGACTCCACTGGAAAGCCTATCCTATTCCTAAGGAAGGAGGGTTTGAGGACATCCACTAACATAGAACAAAGTAATATGGTCGAAGCGGTTCATGGAATAGATGGAAAGTGACGATATTTGAATCATCGGCTACCGGGTTTTCAACGTCCCTGATATGGGCAAACCTATCTCACTAAAATTTAATTCCCTTGGTTAAAATGGAGGCACATTCATCCAAAGACGGTTCTCTCCACTCACCGTTCACATTCTTGTAAACCCTACGGTTAACGGTGCGGTACCCATACCAAGCTCTGGCTCGCTACTAAAGGTTCTAGCCGTGGCGAGAAATCAAAGATAGAACAAAAATTAAAGCCACTAAAGGAAGAATGGGAGAGAAATACCTTTGTAAATGTTGGAATAGGAAGGCATTTGCCGAAGACGGAAGCCCAATTTAACTCAGCTGCTTCTTCGCTATTTTCGTAGGAGATTCTCAAGAGCTTGAAAACGGTAAAAGTTCTAAACGAGAGAAGGAATGTGCAATTTATATTTTCCAAGATTGGAAAGGAAAAAAGAAAATTCAAAAAATAATTTCCATATTAATGGCGGAAACGGTTTCGAGAAGGAGTTCCAAGCGTCGGGTGCAATCATTACTAAAATCGGCGCTCCTTCATCTCCTACCGTTCATCGCCAGCGACCGGGATGGTGCCACGTCATCAAAAGTCGACTATAACTCGAACGAGTATCGACTGCGAGTAAAATAGTTCTCATAAAAATCTTCTTAACTTCCAAGTCGGCAAAGTCCACTCGAAAGTTGGGGGCAGCTGAACATACCAAAAGTGTCAAGATGGGCTAAGCAAGCAAAGCCCAATCACGGCGGCCTTGACCATGACATTCTCAATGAGGCCGACCCCAATCGAACAAGGCTCGAAAGCCCGTCTCTTGTATCGATCGACTAAGCCCATGGTCCGACCTATCGGAGTCCCAGGCCAACTTAGTCCGACCTCATGATCCATATCACAATTCGGGTACGAACCATACTCTGCAGACGGTCGGGTCGACCATTCCACGAGTGGCGACCTCGACCTAAATCAACAAGTGACGACCTAACACTTGCTTAGGCGTATTTGGTTGAACAATTCTCATAACCACATCCCTACAAATCGGGGCCGTTATAGACAGCGTTCCCACAATCAAGCTTGCCGCTACAATCTCGGAGCACATGTCGCCTCCCCAAAAATACACCACTTTTGTCTATAAATACTTCATCACTACCAAACGGTAAAAGGTAACTGCCATTTTGTATTCTGAGTTCATTATTCAATACATTTTGAGCTATAATACACTGTTATCTTACTCTCACGTCCGAGTGTCTTCGCCGGAGACACATCCGGCTAGTCGTGGGTTCTGATTTCAGGTCAAGGAGCCAGGTGACTAATCTTGCCACGTGGAGGATTATTGATAAGCATAATTCCTGCAGCATCAGTTTAACGGGTCAGCGACCAAGAATAGCAGTGGAGCTGGGATAGTGCTAATTGAACCAGAATCTGAGACAGTATACGAGGAGTCATTAAGGTTCAAGTTCGACGCTTCCAATAACCAGGCCGAATACGAAGCCTTGATAGCAGCTATAGAGTACGCCAAGTGTTTTGGAGCAACTAAGATCATGGCTTACTGTGATTCACAATTGATAGTTAACCAGGTCCGAGGCGAGTACGAGGTGCTTAGTGTCACGCTGATCAAATACTGCGACCTGGTGAAGGAAGGCGATAAAAGATTTGGAATTGCAGGAGATTCAAAGAATTGGACGAGAAAACTGATGAGCTAGTTGACCTCCTCTCGAAGTTAGCCACTTCGGATGAACTACATGATGAACCTATCTCTTTCCTCGAAAGTCCAGCCTATGAAAGAGTAAAAATCCTATGCATAGATGATCCCTCAAGAAATTGGACTCAGGAGAAGTGTTGGATCGAAGAAATGAAGGCATACATAGAAGGTGGAGAGCTGCCAGATGACGAGAAGAAGGCTCGAGCTATCAAAAAGAAAGCTCCAAGGTATGTCATTCAAGGAGGCGACTGTTCGGAAGATCTTATACTCGACCATTACTAAAGTGCATCCGCCCCTCGCAGGTCGCCCTATTGATACACGAAGTGCATAGTGGAATTTGTGGTGGACACCGGGGGCCGGGACTCTTGGCGACAAGTTAATCGCTTTGGGGTACTGCGGCCGCACATGAGGCGACACTCACAACTTTGTTCGGCAATGTGATCAATGTCAAAGATTTGCCAACTTACCTCATGTGCCAACAATGAAGCGAGACTCCGGTAATTGCGGCTTGGCCATTCGACATGTGGGGCGTCGGCTGATTGGGACAAGTGACGACCTAACACTGCGGCGTATTTGGTTGAACAATTCTCGCATAACCACATCCCTACAAATCGGGGGCCGTTATAGACACGTTCCACAATCAATGCTTCGCTACAATCTCGGAGCACATGTCGCCTCCCAAAAATACACCACTTTTGTCTATAAATACTTCATCACTACCAAACGGTAAAAGGTAACTGCCATTTTGTATTCTGAGTTCATTATTCAATACATTTTGAGCTATAATACACTGTTATCTTACTCTCACGCCCGAGTGTCTTCGCCGGAGACACATCCGGCTAGTCGTGAGTTCTGATTTCAGGTCAAGGAGCCAGGTGACTAATCTTGCCACGTGGAGAATTATTGATAAGCATAATTCCTGCAGCATCAAGTTCCAATGACCAAATTTTTCATTTTGCCCTCACTATTTTGTCTCTTTCCCATTTTGCCCTTAAATAATTTTTTTTTAAATTAAATTTTGCCTTAAATTTTTTTTTTTTAAATTAAAAAAAAAAAAGCGTGTCCTCGGACACGAGCTTAATTAAAAATAAAAATAAAAAAATAAAACAAAACGTGTCCTCGAACACGAGCAATTAAAAAAAAAAAAAAAAAATGTGTCCTCGAATACGAGCTTATTCTAGTATTCATTATGAAACGGAGGAGATTAAATTACAGTGATTGTTGATATTTTTCTAATAAAAAGATGTGTACCTAATGCATACCGAATAAAAGTGATAAATGAAGCAAAAGTCTTGAGTTGAGCTAGTCAACTTACGTCGTGAGTATTGGCACAGTTGAATTACCAAATGATTACTCCGCCTCCTTTCCTTTCCTTTCCTTAGCCATGTTGAATAATATAATTCCATGCCCCAAAATAAGCTTTTTTTTTGTTATTACTACATAGGAATGAACTTTGATTATTAAATATAGATTTAGTTAATTATAGTAATATAAATCTAAAATTTGTAATTGATAAACCATCAATAATACTATCAGTTACAAGTTTTATATTTTATTATAATAATTATTTAAACCTAAAATAATTAATTAAAATTTATTCATAATAGAGGAAAAAAAGTAAGAATATCATAAAAATATTGTATTTGAATTTTTGGCCTCAGGAAAGTTAGAGGAAAAAGTAGATAAGAAAAAATGCGGGGTTTAGTTTAGACGAGTAATAGAATCTGCAGGGAAAATGTAAACGAAATTGATTTAGGACAAGACGAAAGATGGTGACATTTATTTTTATTTTTCTCTATTTTCCATGACGACAAGAAGATAGTTATCTTTTGTTTTGTTTTGTTTTGTTTTTCTCCTTGTCGTTGGTTGGTGGCTTAATCAACCAGATTTGGATGTGCGTCTCAATAATAATAATTCATTTAACGGAACGTTAAGATTTAAAATTTAGAGGCATTTACCAAATAATCCCTCTATAGAAACAAAACTACTTCCTAAGACAATTTATAATTTGATTAACCATTTAGTCCCTAGCTTAATAACTACACCCTCCCAACATTTTACTACGTTCACCCTCCTATCATTTCACTAAGTCCAATCTCTTTAATAATTTAATTTCTCTCCAACCACCCTTACCTTAGGTCACCCCCTCCCCATCTTCTCCGGTCAACACTTCCGGCAACCATCAACTCCGGCGACCAACTCCGGTGACTTTTTCCGACGACTTTTTTTTTTGTACTCCGGCAACCTCTCCGGCGACCAAACAACTGAGAACTTAACTTATCAGTAAGTTCTCAGTTGTCAACTAAACTACTAAGAACACAATTAACTCCGGCGACCACCAACTCGGCGACCACCAACTCAGGCGACCTCTCCGGCGACCAAACAACGGAGAACTTAACTTATCAGTAAGTTCTCAGTTGTCAACTAAACTACTAAGAACACAATTAACTCCGGCAACTACCAACTCCGCGACCTCCCCGGCGACCAAACAAGAGAGAACTTAACTTATCAGTAAGTTCTCGGTTGTCAACTAAACTACTAAGAACACAATTAACTCCAGAACTACCAACTCCGCAACCACCAACTCCGGCGACCTCTCCGAAGGACAAACAACTGAGAACTTAACTTATCAGTAAGTTCTCAGTTGTCAACTAAACTACTAAGAACACAATTAACTCCGGCGACTACCAACTCCGGCGACCACCAACTCCGGCGACCTCTCCGGCGACCAAACAACTGAGAACTTAACTTATCAGTAAGTTCTCAGTTGTCAACTAAACTACTAAGAACACAATTAACTCCGACGACTACTAACTCCGGTGACCGCAACTCAGGCGACCTCTCCAGGTGACCAAACAACTGAGAACTTAACTTATCAGTAAGTTCTCAGCTGTCAACTAAACTACTAAGAACACAATTAACTCCGGCGACCAAACAACTGAGAACTTAACTTATCAGTAAGTTCTCAGTTGTCAACTAAACAACTAAGAACACAATTAACTCCGGCGACTACCAACTCCCGCGACCTCTCCTAAGGACCAAAGAACTGAGAACTTAACTTATCAATAAGTTCTCAGTTGTCAACTAAACTACTAAGCACACGATCAACTCCGGCGACCACCAACTAAACAACTGAGAACTTATCAGTAAGTTCTCAGTTGTCAACTAAACAACTAAGAACACGATCAACTCCGGCGACCTATCCGACGGCCAAACAACTGAGAACTTAACTTATCAGTAAGTTCTCAGCTGTCTCCACTAAGAACACGATCAACTCCGACGATCACCAACTCCGGTAACCAAACAACTGAGAACTTAACTTATCAGTAAGTTCTCAGTTGTCAACTAAACTACTAAGAACACGATCAACTCCGGCGATCACCAACTCCGGCGACTAAACAACTGAAAACTTATCAGTAAGTTCTCAGTTGTCAACTAAACTACTAATAACACGATTCAACTCCGACGACCAAACATTAAATCGGGATTGTTGATAAAACTAGATTGTTGAGAACTTTTAAAGCAAATGTTAACTCACAATATCATGAAGTAAGCATAAAAAGTATGGATGCATTAATCAATATGATATATTAAATATTTGTAAGAAAATATAAAAGTAACACGGCTCTGTATAAATTGTTCAAAATAACCAAAAAAACTTTAAATGCAATCAAGAAGATAAAATTGAAATATAATTCTTTTAAAGCAAATGTTAACTCACATAGAAAGCAACAACACCACTAGCAGTATAATCGGCGGAAGCTTAATAGAAGCACTAAAGAATCCATGAAGGTAAAGGTCTTGTGACACAAATCCGGCACTGTGAAATAAAAAAAAAAATCTGCAAATTAAAAAAAAAAAAAAACACTACACCGGTACTTGCTCCATCACTCCCAAAATAAATGTCAATTTTTTTTTCAAATGACAAAACCCAATCCTATTAAACAATTTAACCAACACGGCAGGCACTACCACCAACGGCTACCCATCGGATTAACAGTCATGTCCATGGTCAGCTGCTCATTCTCTTTCCTCCTCTAGCCGCTTCCAGTCATCGCACAAAACCCACTTCATGATTCAAGCTTTCAGTCAAGAATTCACTCTGTTTCTTCATCATCGTCCAATGTTATGGCTGCCGCCGCCGCATCCACCACCACCAAAGTGATTCCGGCCGGTGTCATGGCTGGAGTTAATAGGGGGGGGGGACGAATGAAGGTGGGAAGACGAAGGGAGAGACGGATCTAGGCACGAGGTGTGGGGGAAGTGGGGGATATTATCGCACAGGTAGGGAGACAGTTGCGGGTCGCCGGAGTTGAGGGGAAGGTCGCCGGAGTTGAGGGATCGGCGTCGAAAGTTGTGGAGGGGAGGGGTAGTGACGGGAGAGAGGGAGTAGAGAGAGAAAGTGTGTGTGTGAGAGAGAGTGTGTGTGTGTTTTTGTGACAGGTGGGTGGGGAGGGGGTATAATTATATTATTTAAATTAAGTGAGGGATTATATGGTAGGACAAAATATTTTTTAGGATTAAGAAGTAAATTAAGAAATAGGATGTCTTAGGATGTAGATTAGATATTATTGAGGGACTATGGCGTAATTTTCTCTAAAATTTAATCTTTTATTTTATCTTCTGAACTGAAACATCATAAAGAAAATAAAAAAAAATCTTACTTAGACAAGTCAAACAATTCTGATATCTACCAAAAGATTTTCTTGGAGTGACAAAATAACGATTGAGAAAAAAAAAATCTACTTGGGGGATTATTTACATAAATTAAGAAATTGTTGAAATTTTTGTTAAACCATTATTGAATTTCTGAATGTATGTTTTTACAAAGTGAGGATCTCTTATTATAGAGGGAGATGTGTTCACAATGAAAACTATTTTCTATGAAAACTAAGCAACTATGAAAGGTCAACTAAGCTACTATGGGAATACAAATATTACAAAGATACTTAAAATATTTCCCATACTCCCCCTCTTGTTGGAGCCTGAAGATCACAAATGCCCAACTTGCGAAGGAGGTACTCGAACTGTTGCCGACCGAGGGCTTTCGTAAAGATATCAGTCAACTGATGTTGCGTGCGAACGTGAGTGAGACTAATATTCCGAGCCACGAGTTGTTCATGGACATAATGGTAATCGATCTCGATGTGCTTAGTGCGCTCATGAAAAACCGGATTGGAAGCAATATGCAATGTTGCTTGATTGTCACAATACAACCGCATCGGTTGTGCTCGAAAGACACCTAAAGACGCAAGAAATGATTTCAACCAAGTTAACTCACAAGTGGCGCCGACCATGGCACGATATTCTGCTTCTGCGGAAGAGCGAGAAATAGTGGGTTGTTTCTTGGTTTTTCAAGACACGGGAGAAGAACCAAGGGTGACAAAATAACCAGTGAGAGACCGACGTGCACAGGGCAACTGGCCCTGTCGAAATCACAAAATCCATACAGCTACAAGTCACTGTCAGAACGAAGAAGAATACCTTGTCCCGGAGAGCTCTTGAGATAATGTAGAACACGAATTGCAGCATCATAGTGTTCTTGACGAGGTTCTTGCAAGAATTGAGACAAAATATGGACTAAATAGCATATATCAGGTCGGGTGATAGTAAGATAAATTAATCTACCCACAATGCACCGATAACGAGCAGGATCATCGAGAGGAGGACCATCGGCAAGTGCAAGTTTGTGGTGTTGTTCCATGGGAAAAGTCACAGGTTTGCAGACCTATTTCCGCAAGGATGTCTAGTGTATATTTTTGTTGGCACATATATAGACCGGAAGACGAAGGAGCAAACTCAATTCCGAGGAAATAATTCAGCGGGCCAAGATCCTTAATTTGAAAACAAGACCCCAAATATTGCTTCAAATGAGTACATGCACCAGAAGAGTTACCAGCTAGTACAATGTCATCGACATATACCAAAAGATAAAAAGGTGCGAACACTGACCAGTTTGGCTACTGGCGCAAACGTCTCGTTATAATCCACACCTTCGGTCTGATTATTGCCACACACGACAAGACGAGCTTTTAGGCGTTCCATAGAACCATCAGCATTATACTTCACCTTATACACCCATTTATTACCAATTGCTCGCTTGCCTGGTGGAAGGTCTGTTATTTCCCAAGTACCATTTCGCTCCAAAGCATCAATCTCTAGCTTCATTGCGGATCACCAACCCGAAAATTTAACAGCCTGATGATAAGTGACTATTATATAGTCATTTATCCTATATTTTCATAATCATTTCCATAGTTTTATTATCATTTAGGTTGCATTTAGTTTATTTTTAGCTTCTTTTGTTATATACCTTCGATTTTATGCTTTTTGGTATATGTTGTACTCTTAGACAGGTTTTTAGAGTTTATTTATGATCAATGGATGCTTGGGGATATCCTAGTGCAAAGCCATGGAAGAACAACAAACAAAATCAAGCAAACAGGCCAAAACCAGCCAGAGCGGCCGTGCTCTTGCAAGGGGAGCGGCCGTGCACTTGGCCCTTGCCAGGCCAATTTTGGCCCCAAAACCCAGAGTGGCTGAGTCTTGCAAATAGGAGTTGCCGAGCAATCCTGCTCAGAGCGGCCGTGCAGCTGAAGACGGAGCGGCCGTGCCAAATGGCCAGTTCAAATTCATTTCTGGCGCCAAGGAGGAGCGGCCGTTCAACTCCGTTAGCTCGACCGTGCAAATGGCACCTACAGAAGTAAAAGGCACCTTTCAATGGCACCACTTTGAAGAGTCTCCTCCATATTATAAATAGGTCCTTTTGTAATCAGTCTAGAATATGAGGAATTATCAGAGAATAGTATACCAAAGTTGAGAATACATTATATACAAATTCTTTACCATTATTTCCAAAGTATTTGAAGATTCAAGTATACATTGTTCTTGAAGTACTCCTTGGAAGGAAGCAATAAAATTCAAGCATTATCCCCAGCCATCATCTCTTTAATCATAAGTTCTTCTTCTCTTAATCTTTATTATTTATGTTTATTTTACTTATAATGGCTAGTGAGTAATCCCCCTTGTTCTTGGGGTTGGAAACTCAAAACGCCTCTTATTCATCATCCTTTTATAAAAGTCTTGTCTTCTATCTTCATCTAAACAATTTCTTTATATCAAACTCAAAATGACTTACATTTTGGAGACGTCCAAACTTGTATGATTCAGTCGATCGAGAGAAGTACCTAGCGGAGAATCTCGATTGACGGAACCATATAAAGGAACTAGGTTTCATTGATCACGAGAGTAGTTCATTGGCCTAAGGATGTTCCTTGAATGGAAAGTGCGTTGACTTTCGATCTTAATGGATTCTTACTAATTATGGTCAGCTAGAGATAAGCCGGAATGCCCGTTTGTGACAGGGCGGGAATACCATAAACGAAAATCTCAAAAAGTTAGGGCATAATAAGTGAAGGATACAACGCTACTGTCTTGACCGTGAGAAGTGGTGTAAGCCTAACGTACCATCCTTGATTTTTATGAAAACCTTTAATTTCTAAGACATGACTATATGATGAATATTTGGCTAAATGATTTCCAATCCCGAGAATGTTTCGTTTATAAGAGTTTTATCTAAGTATTTTCCTGCGTATGTTCTATTCTTTTCCTAAATCAATCTTTATTTCCCCCAATCTCTTTTATAATTGTAGTAAAAACAATTTCATCCCAAAGTAAACCATGTCCTTGTGGGATCGACTCGTACTTGCACCCGCTATATTTCAATAGCCCGTGCGCTTGTGGATTTTAAAATAAACCGTTAGGTTTCGACCGAACACCTGAATGTATGATTGAGGCTCCACCTGAGATGTTAGAGAAACCACGAATTTTCTATGGGTATTGGAAAATTTAGAGCATGTGATAAAATGTGCTATAGGGTACGGGATACCTGAGGGCACCTTTTGGAGGGCAGAAGCTGAGAGTGAGCTACCTGACCAAGCCGTGTGACGTATATAATCTTGAAGACGTGAAGGTATTCGCCGATCTCGATGACCACGACCTAACAATTCTGGCTCTGCAACTTGAGTAGGGGAAGGAGCAGGCGTTACAGTGTCCCCCACAACTCCACCTGAGTAAGGCGAGCTAGTATGTTGTTCATGTGACTGAACTAATGACTGAAGATGAGGCTGATTAAGGGAATGGTCAGGTACGACAACATCATCAACAAGGAATTTTTCTGAAGAAGTTGGGGAGGCATGTGGAGCTACTTGTAATGCAAAAGGAAAAATATTTTCCCGAAAGACAATATCCCTTGAGACAAATATTTTTTGACTTTCCAAATCATAAACTCGCCACCCTTTTTGTCCATGCGGATACCCCAAAAATACACATTTACGACTTCGAGCAGCAAACTTATCGCTCGACTTTTGGTGTACAAAGCATAACGACCCCAAAACCCGTAGGTGAGAATAAACGGGAGGGGATCCAAACAATAATTCATATGGAGACTTATTGTTCAAAATTTTACTTGGTGTTCGATTAATTAAGTGGGAAGCAGTCAAGGCATTCTCACCCCAAAATTCAATAGGCAGACTAGCCTGAAATCGAAGAGCTCGAGCAACCTCAAGTATATGCCGATGTTTACGCTCAACACAGCCATTTTGCTGTGGCGTGCCAATACAACTACTATGTATCAGAATACCATTCTCTCTATAAAACTTAGGCACGATTCCAGCAATAAATTCTAAGTCGTTGTCACTACGGACTAATTTCACACTTTTTCCAAATTGAGTTTTGACCATTACACAAAAATCACGCAACATGTATTTTGTTTCACCCTTATCAGTCATAAGATAGATCCAAACAGCACAACTATAATCATCAACTATGGTCAAAAAATAATGTGCACCAGTAAAAGTGGTTTTACGATATGGACCCCAAATATCGCAATGTATAAGATTAAAACATTCAAAAGCACGACTATCACTTACGGGAAAAGGATCATGTGTTTGTTTCGCACGAAGATAGACATCACAAGATTTATTACTACTAGAGTTCTTAACAGCTATGCCAGAAATATAAGATAATGGTTAACTGGATGGATGATCGAGCCGTTGATGCCACAAAATAGAGTTTTCTCCTTCTTTAACCACAGAAGCTGCCGCCAATATCACAGGCTTGAAGAAGAAGAGCCCATCTCGCATCTCACCCACTCCAATCAGAGTCCTCAAATTGTGGTCCTGTATTACACACAGATTATCAGTAAACGTCAAGAAGCATCCAGAGTCACGAATAAGTTGCCCAACAAAAATCAAACTACATGACAAGTTAGGGACATATAGAACTTGTTCAAGAACTAAACCGGAAGGAAATACCACTTGTCCTTGTTTGATAGCAGATGTATGAGTGCCATTTGGAAATCCCATGGGGGATGGTGAAATATCAATAATATTTATAAGAAACTGGAGATTCCCAGTCATATGATTAGAAACACCGCTATCAAGCAACCACATATCAGAAAGACTATTATTTTTATTCTTACCAAAAAGTTTATCAGTACTAGGAGATGTTTCAAGGAACGTCATGAGGCATTGTACCATATCCGGAGATAGACCAGGGATGATAGGAAGCATATTACCATGTGTTGTTATTGCTAATTCGGGTACATCGGTATGCATATTGACTGTTGCGGCATTAGCTGATGCTCCAACAGGTTGTTGATTTTGCTGCACATGATCTCCACGTCCCTGGCCCTTGCTACGACCACGTTCACGCTCTGATCCTTGGGGAAACCCAATCCGCTCATAGCATCTCTTGAACACATGACCAAGTGTGATGATACACGATTTTTTTTTGTGAAAATCAAAACGGAGTCGCCACGCCATTTTAATTTTGAGGGCCAAAACTTTGAAAAAAGCCCGAGATCAGAGATTTAGGTTCGGAGGTCATGTTACGCGTCGGGAAGGACGTTAGTGTGCACCCGACGCGCCTCGCAAAACGAGTCTTCCAAACATTCAAAATCCTTTGTTGTGTGTGTGTATGTGTTTTGGCCAAAATAAGTTGAAAATGAGGTAAGTAAAAATTGGGAACTCTTTTTAAGGCTTTAAAATGATCCCATGATTTTTTGGGTGATTTTTGGGTTGAGATTTGGAACTCAAAAGATTTTTGGAAGTTGAAAACCATTTCTGCCAGAATGAAAAAAGCAGTCGACCCTTGACTTTGAAATGGACTTTAGGGCTTGAAAACTCCAGAATCTGGGAAAAGTCCGGGAATGAAAAATGTTCAAAACACCTTAAAAAAGGTTTCTGTAAAAGAACTTTTCATTTTGGAGATGATTTGAGGGGTCAAAACCTTCTGGAAGTCTCAGATCTGAAATATGGATTTCCAGAGACTGATGAACTGACCTTTAAAAGAAAATTTGAAAAAAGGAGTTTTACTCACAAAAAAAATAAAGTAAAAATATGTATGGAAATATCTGGATGTTGGATACAAAAAGTATTTTGTAGTCAACACCAAATTCCAAGTTTATCTATGTCCAAAAAATTAGACCATGGACTGAGGTCTGAGAAAATTGCTACTGGACAGCAACTTCTCAAGAAAGAAAATATGATTTTAAAGGGGGTTTTGCATCCATGCTTGTCCCCATTTCCCTAGGTTTTGATTAGTGATCACTTGACATTTTAGTGGTGAATCAACTATATCAAACCATCCTTGGGGTACATTAGGACTAAGCACTTCATTTGCTTGGGAAGGGGAATTTTATCCTTTGAAAATGAGATTTGGTGTATGAAAATGGTTTTTAGGGTTTTGAAAATGAGTTTTCTTTGCAAGAAAGTAAGAGAACTTGAAAATAATTTTGATCTTTGTAGAAGATCATCCATGGATATGGTCTTCCATGGTGATCTTCTTAGATCTAAAGCAAGAAGATGAAAGAACTACATTTTGTAGCTTGAAAATGCATGCATGGATGAATTTTAGGGTAAGGATAGGGAGGTTATACCTATCTTCCTTGTGTTTTGTGTTTGAAGGCTTGAATGTGAGAGTGTTTAAGGCTTGAATATGAGAGTGTTTGAGGGTGTTTAGGGTTGATGATTTGAGTTGGTTAAAGAGAAAACAAGTAGATAACAATGAAGTCCTCTATGTTTTCTCTCTAATCCTCCTCCTATAGGGTGATTTGAGCTTGGATTGGTGTATGTATGAGAGTATGTATGAGAGTGATTTGAAGTGTTTGTGAGTGAGTGAGATTTGGGAAAGATTGGAGAGAAAATGGTGGCAATCTAAGGATTCCCACTGTTTTCTCTCTATATTTCGCCAGAGTTTCGTTCTTTGTGATCAAATTGTGTTGTTTTAACCGAGAGAGGAGGGTTCAATTTATAGGCCACCGGGAGATGCAATCACATCCGCGCGGAGGGTCCTGGGCTGGGCGTGCACTTGTTCATCCGCTACGATCTTGGCTTTTGGACAGAAGAATAATCTTTTTAAAATTCAAACTGAAGCTGTTTTTCAACTTACCAATTCGGGTTTTTTTCATTTCTTTTGCTTTTTAGGATTCCTTTCCTTGTTTATCTTTAAATGGCAATGCCCACTTTACCCTTGCTTTGTTAGAAAGGTTAGGGTTTGTTAGAAATGTTAGAAATGTTAAAACTCTCGTTAATTTTCCAACGAAAGTACTAACGGCTCAAATTGGAGCACTTACACCAAGCTTGCCACTATATGTGCAAGAAGGTCGACCATAATCGCTGCCTCGACTATGACCCTGAGAGTTTGAGCCACCAACGTTTGTACGACCAGCTTGAACGGCAAAGCCCACTGCCTCACGAACTGTCTCTTGAGATCGAACAATAGAGCGTTGTCTCTCTTCACGACTCAC
The DNA here is from genome assembly GCA_022495995.1 of Adenophora triphylla var. japonica. Taxonomy (NCBI): domain Eukaryota; kingdom Viridiplantae; phylum Streptophyta; class Magnoliopsida; order Asterales; family Campanulaceae; genus Adenophora; species Adenophora triphylla. The sequence continues at coordinate 204,354 of JAFEMH010003083.1, forward strand.
CATAGCAAATACTTTCTTCAAGGCTGGTACCGGATCCATCATTAAAATCTGCGAACAAACATGATGATATATTGTATCATCTAATCCATGCAAAAACTGGTCAACTCGTTCTTCTTCACGCTGAACTATTAACTTTTGAGAAGACCTACATGTATATCCACATGTACAATGGGGAATTGGCACCAAAATGTTAAGTTCGTCCCACAAACCCTTCAATTTTGTGTAATAAGCAATAAAAGACATACTTTGTTGCTTAGTGGATGCAAGGTCAGTGCGTATTTGATGAATACGAGGGGCATTACCAATTGAAAGACGTTCAAACAAATCATCCCACAATTCTTTGGCACTCACAGTAAGAGACACTAGCTTGAATGGAGTTGTCTAAAGTATTAAAAAGCCAAGATTTAACCAATGAAGTACATGTTTTCCAAGCAATTATTTCATCTGCTTCAGTTGAATTAGGTTTAGAGTGAGTACCATCAATAAACCCAATTTTACTTTTGGCTTGAAGGCCACCTTTCACAGCATTATACCAAATATCATAGTTATCACCATTCAAGAGATAAGTAGTAATTTTCACACTTGGTTGTTCGGAAGGATGAATGTAATAAATTGAAGACGGATCGGTGATCAGTGGAACCTTCTTTTCATCGGACATGATTGTTATCGAATGAGCTTGACAGCAAGGTGACTACAGGAAGACCAACTGCGTGTTGAACCAAGAAGCAGAGACTGTCCAGACCTTCGAGCAAGCTATGGAATTTGACGCTCCTGCTTGACACCGAATCAACGAGAGGGCACGAACCAGACGACTTCTTCGGCGAGAAAAAAAATAAGACTACTGACTAGCGGAAACGTGTTTTAGGATCACTCTGATAACATGTTAAACCATTATTGAATTTCTGAATGTGTGTTTTTACAAGGTGAGGATTCCTTGTTATAGAGGGGGATGTGTACACAATGAAAACAATTTTCTATGAAAACTAAGCAACTATGGAAGGTCAACTAAGTTACAAATATTACAAAGATACTTAAAACATTTTCCATAATTTTGGGGGGTTGAATTGCTTGGGGTGCCCGCACAGATGAGTTAGGAGATCAAATTTCAATTTATTGTATCATAAGTGGCAGGATTTTTTTTTTTTTTCACTTTTGAACATTTCATAACAAATATTAATATATCAAAATATCAATAAGACTTACTAGCCACATTCATGACAATAATTTAGTGACGCAGTTATAAATTTTCGTCAATGGAAAAAAAATTGCACAAAGTTTTAATGTGGGCTAATTAAAATCCGAGTTCTATCTCAAATGGGGCAAGTTTTAGCAAACTAAATTCCCAAAATTTTGAAAATTTTGCACTAGTTAAAAAAAATAAATTAAAGCAACGGGGCTCTAAACTTCCCTTTTATTTTTTCTTTCGCCGGTATGCCTAATCGCCTACGGTAAATCTGCCGGTGCAATAATCCATTTACTATTTTAAACCTCTTTTTCTATCCTATTTTAATTCTATATTCACAACTAATTTTTAATCATTGAATTATTAATTACATATACTCCCCCCGTCTCAAAATGTTTGTTCCATTTTACTTTTTTGTTGAACTTTGATCACAAATATATGAGAGATTAATCATGTTCATGAAATTCTAAAAGTTGTTGTTGATAATATTATTAATGGTGAATCAATAGGAATTTTTAGAATTTCATGAACATAATTAAATTATCATATATTTGTGGTCAAAATTCAATAAAAAAGTCAAATGAAACAAACATTTTGGAACGAAGGGAGTAATATTTGTAATAAATTTTGTTCCACGACTTAAAGCTTTCTTATCGTTAATATTTGACTGGGCAACATTGTTTCTATCATTGACTTGGTCATCCAAGTCAACTTTGATATGGCTAAGTTAAGTTACCACGTGGACTAGGAAAGCAAGTCGGGACACGTTCTGTACTTTCCAATACAAAATTTAAAAGCAAGAATTACTTTTTTTTGATTAATTTGATTGAAATAAATTTAACGTGAAACCGAGATTTATTATACTCCCTCCGTTCCCATCCCAATATCAGTCGAAGTGTTCCAATTTTTCTTTTTGAGTGTCTTATTTAAAATGTCCCAATTAAAAAAAGAAACATTTTTTATTTGTGAGACACACTTGTCATACATACTCACAATAAACATCCACTAACTATTCTCTATCACACTTTCTCTTTCCTACATCACTTTTCATACTCACAACATTTATTTCACTATAAATACATTTATTTCACTATAAATTTTTTACATTATACTCCCTCCGTCCCGGTCGAAGCGTCACTTTTTACCCAAAAGGGTGTCCCGTTTAAAGCGTCACGCTTTCCTAAAAAGGAAATATTTTATAATATTCTATTACCCTATCCACTATTCCCTCCACTAATTCTCTCTCCTCTACACTCACAACACTTTTTAAATTCACTATTTCCTCCACTAATTCTCTCTCCTATTTTCAAATTACACTCACAACATTTTTTCTTCCCACACTTTTCCTTAATTTGCGCGCCACCCCTAAAAGGGTGACGCTTCTACCGGGACGGAGGGAGTATATATTCATTCCTTAATTCCCAATGATTGAGAGATAATTCGACTAGGACGGAGAGAGTAGTAGAGAGAGAGAGAGAGAGAGGAGAATTCTGAGGCGCCTAGGAGAAAGCAAAAACAATGAAAGGGCCTCCATTTGTGTTCCATTCCTTTTTTTTTTACCCAGCTGATCCCAGCTTCTAACACTCTTATATCACCAATTGGCTGCTCCAGTTGTTCCTATCAAAGAGGCCCGAGATTCGAACTTTTCACACTGAGGTTGCAAGCCCAGCAGTGCTGCTTCCTTAACTGCATGGATGTGCCCCGGGGAACTCCAAGACTCATGGCAGAATTAAACCCACAAAGATCTCCCGGGGGGTTCGAACCCTAGACCTCCTCAAAGGAAGGCCGACAAGATACCACTCTATCAGGAGACCATTGGTGTGTTCCAATCCTTTCATGTTTTGGATCTTTCTTACATTATATTTCTTATATTACTGGACAATGTTAGAGAAATAAATAAAAATTTATAAAAAGATAAAAAATTATAAAAAGATGATATTTGATATTTTATTAGTTGTATTAATTGTGAATCTGTCAGACTTTAATTAAAAGTATCAACAAAATCTTAACAATTTATTTTAGGGCAAATTGCATTTTAGTTACCTGAGTTTGTCGAGATGTTTCAATTGGTTATCGAATTTGCATTTGTAACAAGTTGGTTATTGAGTTTATCATTTTGTTGCAATTAGGTATATTTTTGGATGCCCAGTTAAAAAACTAACGAAGAATGAAACATGTGTCTTGCACGTGACATTTAAAGGGGTATTTTTGTCATTTCGCTAGAGCTTGACAAAAATGAGTCAAATAGAGGTTACCATATTGCAATTTGTCCAAAATATAAATATTAGTCACATTTAAATTTTTTTTTTTATATTCTAAAATTTGAAGTAATTTTTTTAATAATTATTTATCTTAATATATATATATATATTACACTAACACAGTTAAAAAATATCAAATTCAACACACCCATTTTTCAACTCATTTCAACATTTTGTATCCATCTTCCAAACCTTCAACACCCCACCGCCGCCACTATTAACACCAACACCACCACCAGTAACTGTTGGAAATCAATTATTGCATCACAGATTAAATAAACAATTTAATCAACAGTAGGAGATTTATTTATTGATCAAGTCAAGAACGTATCAATTAAGCCAATAGCAAAACCGAAAGCAATGGAACAGGATCAGGAAAACAAAACAGAAACAAATAAACAAACGATTAGAAAACTTATCGTGATTTGATCGAGTCGCCTTAGGAAGACTGTCCTAAGAGAAAATATTGCCCCCAATTGGTGCAACTCAGTGCATGTGCAAATTTCTCCGAGGATAAAACGATCACGGATTACGTACCACAAAATAGCACACAGGTAGGTAATCACCGGCGGTCCTATCTCAATCGCCTTGAATCTCACGAACGAATCTCTATGAACGGGAGTAATCGAAACAATGAAAGGAAGCAAGAGAATTGTTTTTCTCTTCAATCTCTCATGGAAAACTCGGCTGGGAGAAAAGGAGTATTTATATGTATGGTATATTAGGGTTTTAAGCCTTAAAAAGACCAAAAACCTGATACAATTCGGCCCAGAAAAACACCAGATTCGTCACTAGCGCGGCCGCCCTCGAGGCGTTCGCGACCGCGCTAGTCACCAGAAAGTTTTACTGAGTTTAAGACAACCAAGCGCGGCCGCCCTTGGCATGAGCGCGGTCGCCCTCCTTGCCAGAAACTCAAACGCGTTTTTTCCTTTGCCAAATTCAGTCCAAAAACAACAACACAACTATGTCATAGATCTATGGACTTCCATACCACAAATATCAAATATTTCAACAATCCCCCACAAGTTCATAGAAATATGACGTGTACAGATTGTCCATTGCCATGCTTTCAATAATGGTACCTTCCGGCTTGAACCACTACCTATGTTATCCAACGCAAACCTTCACAGGACCAGATGAACGGGTGTCTTGAATCGGATACCTTTTGATGTAGAGGCCTTTGATGGTAACAAACACAACAAAAGCTATGATAGGCCCTCTATCGAACACTTGACGCTTATAAGCCATACGTCCCGATCCTCTATCATGAGTGCTTTCAAGGAATAACCCAAATTCCTCTAGTTGCGGCCAACAACAACACTCACTTAGTTTGGGCATCTCGTAAGATGTCTTTGCATAGCATCTTGTCTAAAAGACTTGATCCTTTTCAAAGTTCCAAACTTTTACTTTATTAGCAGCAACGAGCACCTCTAGGCTATTCAGGGGATAGACTCAGACATGTAACATGTCAATCTATTATTAGGTGCTCCGACTCACCCCACAGCTTGTTATTACCACATTGAATCTCCTTTGTGGGATCTCCACTGTGTAGATTGGGTTGCCACCGCGTTTGAATCGGGACGGGGTTCCCCATCCCCAACCTAGATTTTTGAACTAGAGCAAATTCCGGCCCTTTGGTTAAAGGATCAAATTTGTGTTATCCTTGGTACCAACATAATCAACAAATATCACCTTTCGAGACACGAGATCCCTTATAGATTTTAATTTAATTTGGATGTGCCTCCTAGTTTTACAAGTTTTGTACTTGACACTTTTCGAGTTTCTCAATTGTGGCGGTGTTGTCACAATGTACGAGATAACGAGCGTGGGCTTGCGACTACGTGGGCAACTCGAACGTAAGTCCTCGAAGCCATTCAGCTTCCAATCCAAAGAGTGTCAAGAGCAACTAATTCGGCCTCAAATGTAGACCTAGACAACGGGGTTTGTTTGGTCGACCTCTAAGCGACCGCAGCCTCCGCCTAAGGTGAAAACATACCCCGTACACCCATAACTCCCTGAGTTATAGGCAATCCAATTTGCATCACTATATCCTTCAAGAATGTATGATATCTCCCGTAATGCAGCCCAAGGGAAATCGTTCCCTTCAAGTACTTGAGAACTCTATCAAGAGCTTTCCAATGTGCTTTACTTGGACATTGAGTATATCTAGCCAACCTAGTAACCGAGTAGGATATATCCGGTCTAGTACAATTGGCAAGATACATCAAACTTCCAATAATTTGAGAATATCTCAACTGAGCCATCGGTACTCCACTTTCATTCTTAGTAAGAGCAGTGAAGGGTCATATGGAGTCTTAGCCACTTTGCAATTCTTATAACCAAATTTCTCAATTACACTTTCAGTATAATGAGATTGCGATATGGTTATGCCACTAGTTGAACGAGTCAACTTAAGACCAAGAATCACACTAGCTACTCCCATATCCTTCATCTCAAACTTACTTTTCAAGAATTCCTTAGTAGTATTAATTATCCTCATATCCGATCCAAACAACAGAATATCATCGACATACAGACATAAGACAATACTACTATCACCAATATTCTTGCTATAAACACACTTATCAAACTCATTAGTAACAAAGCCAAACGATGAGAAAATTTTATCAAATTTCTCATGCCATTGCTTAGGGGCTTGTTTAAGTCCATACAAGGACTTAACAAGTTTACAAACCTTTCTCTCATTGTCAGGGGCCTCAAAACCTTCAGGTTGATCCATATAAATTTCTTCCTCTAGATCGCCATGCAAGAAAGCGGTCTTAACATCCATCTGATGGATAGGAAGATCATATACAGGCCAATGCGATAAGCATTCGGATTGTAGTCATTCTAGCAACTGGCGAATAGGTATCGAAATAGTCTATTCCCTCCATTTGCTTGAATCCCTTAGCCACTAACCTAGCCTTAAACTTGTCAACGGTTCCATCCGATTTCAGTTTCCTTTTGAAGACCCACTTACATCCTATCGTGCTACAACCAGGAGGGAGATCGACCAATTCCCATGTCCCATTAGAGACAATAGAATTCATCTCACTCTTAACAGCATCCTTCCACTGCTTGGCATCAGAAGTAGCCATAGCAGCTTTGAAGGTTAGTGGATCACCCTCGACATTGTAGGTGATGAAATCACTTCCAAAATCCTTGGTGGTCCTTGTCCTTTTGCTCCTCCTTGGTTCAATCTCATCGTCAGAATGAGTTGCACTGGAATCAACCCCCACATTTGTCAGCTCCTCTACTTGAGCAGGAATGGAATTAGTGGTTGGGTTAGATTCCTTAGGAAGTCCGTCCTTCATAGGAAACACATCCCAAAAAATGTTGCATCACGTAACTCAACTATAGAGTTCACATCTATGCCAGAAATTTCCGATTTTATAATAAGAAATCTCAATGCATAACTTGTTTCAGAATAACCTATAAAGATAGCATCAACAGTTTTAGATCCAAGCTTTTTCCTTTTATGTGCGGGTACAAGTACCTTTGCAAGGCACCCCCACACTTTTAAGTGTTTCAAGCTAGCCTGTCGACCTCTCCAAAGTTCAAACGGACTTTCCTTTCTATGTTTAGGAGGGACTCTATTCAGAATATGGCAAGCCGTATTCAAAGCTTCTCCCCACATATATTTAGGCAGTCCAGAACTTATGAGTAAACTGTTAATCATATCAGTAAGGGTTCTATTCTTACGTTCTGCAACACCATTTGATTGAGGGGTGTAGGGAGGAGTCTCTTCATGTACAATTCCGTTTTCTTGGCAATAATACATGAAGGGGTTAGACTCATATTCACCTCCTCTATCAGATCTTAACCGTTTAAGTTTCTTTCCGGTTTGTGTTTCTGCTTCGTTCTTAAATATAATGAATTTATCTAATGCTCCATCCTTAGAACTAAGCAAATAGACATAACAGTATTTACTAGCATCATCAATAAAGGTGAGAAAGTATTTCTTTCTGTATTTGGTCAACACGCCATTAAATTCACAAATATCAGTATGAACTAAATCTAGAATTTCAGAATTTCTCACAACCGACTTAAACGGACCTTTTGTAGATTTAGCTTTAACACATACATGACACTTAGAATTATTACCAATAGCATGTTTAGGAATAATATCTAAATTCATCATTCTTTTCACAGAATCATAGTTAATATGTCCTAAACGACCATGCCAAACATTTGAAGATTCAATGAAATAAGAAACATGATAATCAATAGAACTAAAATTATTGTGCAAACAAACATCAGTTTCAACTCTAATTTTAAATAAACCATCCGAGGAATAACCTCTCCCCACAAAACTACCAGAATCCAAAATTATGACCTTATTACACTTAAATGAAATCTCAAATCCTTCCCTAACTAGACTAGAACCACTAATAATGTTGCGACGAATATCAGGAACGTGATACACTTGATGCAAGGTAAGAATGCGCCCATTAGGAAACCTCAGTCCACGCGTCCGCCCCAAGCACCTTTGCAAGACTAGAGTTCCCCATCGTCACCGATCTATCACGCTCAGCCGGTAAGACGCAAATAGCAATTTATCAAAGCACAAACGTGCACATTTGCCCAGTGTCAACTAGCCACTCGTTGGGTTCATAGACAAGCAAAGATTTCGGGATAAGAAGTTACATACTTTGTAACATTGCAGTCGATCGTCAACTCCAAAGTGCGTCAGAGTCGGGATCATCATAATCCTTCGGACCCAACACCATGTTGACAAGCAGGATGGTCATCGCCAGAGGCTTGTGGTCCTTTTCCTTTCTTGACGGGCGAGTCCCCTAGAAAAGTGTCCACCTTCTCCACAATTCCAAATAGCCTGTTTTGCTCTTGGCTTCCTAAAGTTATTTTTCTTAACTTTAAGTTTATCATGGTTTTCTTTATCCTTAGAGTGAGTTTTCACACCTTTTCCTTTAAACTTGCTTTTACCGGTTATCATATTAGCGGCGGCCTCCACAGTACGCTAGGTTGGTTACCATTATGCACCTCCCGAATCGCAATTGCATTCATCAACTCATTGAGTGTCAAGCTTCCAGTACGATGCTTGAGGGTCATACCGAATTCCTCCCAAGATCGAGGAAACTTCTCAATGATAGCCATGACAACGAACTTATCAGGAAGTCCCATGTCAGCATCCTTGTGTGATTGCAAAATGATTTGGAGTTCGTGCACTTGATCGGTAACCGACTTTTCCTCACTCATGTGATAATTCAGGAACTTTCCCACTTGGTACTTTTCCACACCGGAGTCATCGGCTGCCGTACTTTTTTGAAAAGCGAGTCCCACAAACACGCAAAGAGCCAGAGGAGCAGAGCAATAAACATCAAAGAGTGCATTCGACAAAGCTGACAGAATGCATCCTCGAACAACATCGTCCTGCTCCTTCCACAGTTTAACAGCAGCCACATTAACTGGAAAGAAATCCAACGATTGAAAATAAAAAAAGTTAAAACTGATGTTGGAGGTGAGAATCAATCCTGGCCACTCTTTGTCTTTTCTGAAATACAATACTAGCCACTCATTGTGTGACGGTTATTCATGACCTTTATATCACTTTGACTTTAATAGTCAACTCAATCAAATTTTGAACATAATTTTATGAAAATTTAGATATTTTTACGCAATTATAAAAATTGTTATTGTTTTACCATTAAAAATACTATTAATAACAATTTAAGAATTTCATGGAAATATCTATATTTTTCTATAAAATTATTCATATTTTTTTTTATGAAAATATGTCAAAATTTGATTGAGTTGATTCTGCTAAATAAAGGGAGCGATCGGATGTCAGTTAAATTGTAAATTGAGAGAAAGTCAAACCGTCGGTACACACAACCAGACCACTTGCTTGTTTTCTTTCCATTTACATTTGAATTGAAAATCTTGGTAAACACCAATTTCCAAATAATAGTTATGTATGCTATTACTACATTATTATGCTCCGGTACCGTCCCACGTGAATGTAAAATTTTAATCAAATTGATGTAACTTTGATCAATAATTTAAATAAAAAATAGTGATTCTAATATTTTTTTATTATAACACAATTAATAATATTTTCAATAATGATTTTTAAATTAATAGTTAAAATTATTGTAATTTGACTAAAAATCGAGGGAGTATGTATTGAAATAGAAACCGCCACTCTACAGCCGTAAGATCAAACAAATTGAAAAGAAATTCAACAATTGAAAATAAAAAAAAAAGTTAAAACTGATGTTGGAGGGAAAAATCAATCCTGGCCACTCTTTATCTTTTCTGAAACACAATCCTAATTCCTTATTGTGTAACGATTATTCTTGACATCTGTTGTATTATAGTTCCGTTACACTATTAGACTACATCAAGCGAGAACCATCATGGGGCCTTATTATTTTGATGTCACCTTCACGTGTCAAAGAGTAAGTAAAATATCATACCACATTAACAAGAAATTAACAAAATAATGTGATTTTTTCTACTCTTTCTTCTAATCTAATTTCTTCTACACTGTTATTATTGTTAACTTTTTACTTACTGTCTCGTTTAAATTGATTTTACATTTATTAATTATTGTTTTGTAATTAATAAATATAAAATTCAGTTTTTGATTTTCATATCTATTTTTATTTGCTAAATCTAGTTTTCAAATAATGATTATCATTGTATTTTTGATGTTGTATTTTCTCCTTATGAGGGAGCCTGTGATTTTCCTATTTTGTCGAGGGTTTTTTGTAATTTGTGTATCCTCGTTGTTGTTCTTATAAAATTTTCGTTTGCTTATCTCAATCAAATACTCGACGTGGATTTATGTTTGTGTATCACTAATGGTGAATTATGGTTGAAAGCTCCTCACCACCGCCGTAACGACCCGAGCTCAAAGCTCGAGCAGCTACACACACTACCAGAAAAAGGTGTTTTAGCGGCGGAAATTTCCGTCGCTAAAATTAAAATTCCGTCGCTAAAAAAAAATATCGATGGAAAATTTCCGTCGGTGGTCCGCCGCTACCAGCCCGTCGCAGTGCTCCGACGGGTCAATTTCCGCCGGTATTTTTTTATTTTACCGACGGAATTTAATTCCGCCGGTGATTTAAAGGTTTCAGCGACGGAAATTTCCGCCGTTAAATCAATTTAATTTAATTAAAATTTCATTTCAAATGAAATTTCCGTCGCCGTAATTAAAATTAATTTAATTAAATTAATTTCGGCGGCGAAAATTTCCGTCATTTGTAATAAAAATTAAATTAAAATTAATTAATTTCAGCGGCGGAAATTACCGTCGCTGAAATTATTTTAATTTAATTTATTTTTATTACAGCGACGGAAATTTCCGCCGCTGAAATTAAAAATTAAATTAAAATTAAATGAGATAGCGGCGAAAATTTCCGTCGCAGTAATAAAAATTAAATTAAAATAAATTAATTACAGCGACGGTAATTTCCGCCGCTATAATCAAAAATTAAATTAAAATTAATTGAGATAGCGGCGGAAATTTCCGTCGCTGTAATTAAAATTACGTTAAATAAATTAATTTCAGCGACGGAAATTTTCGTCGCTGATTCTGAAATAAATTAAAAAAAAATAATTTAAAATACCAATAAACCAAAATTTTTTGTACCTGATATAACATTTCAATTTATAAAACTAAAACTATAAAAACTAAAAATCAAAAATCAACGTACCAAATAAAAACTAAATATCACCGTACCAAATCGGGAGGGGGAGAGGGGGGAGAGGGGGGGGAGGGGGGAGAGGGCGGGGAGGGGGGGAGGGGCTCCCGCGGGTACCAAATGTCTCAAATGTTTACAAACAAGTATAAAATAGTACAAACAAGTCTAAAATAGTCCGTAATCAACTCGGGGCGGCCTGGAAATTACCTCGGGAGTCACGGCCGATATGAGCCATCAACAGCGCCAATTGTCTTTGAGTCTCCGCATGAGCCTCCGCAAGCTTTGCCCGCTCGCGTCTCTCCTCCTCCAACGCAGCCTCCAGAGTGTCGACCCTCGGATCCTGAAACGTGGGCAGGTCAACATTTCGCCGACGGCTGGTCGACGGGCATTGCCGCCCGTAATCCCCCATCCCTAATACTCAGGCTCCTCTCTTTGGATGTCCCTCAGAGGTAACCGAGTGCCAAACATCAGGCACGAAGGGGACGGGCTCGCCGGGAGGCGTTCCTTCGAGAACAACGGCGGCTTGATATGCAGCCTGTCAAAATAAAACAAACAATTATAATCATATACACAATGTAAGGTACATAAATAAATTTACATATTCAAAATCAAGTCATTTAATGATAGTTTACTTACAAAGGCATTAGCAGAGCGATCGTCAACCCATTGCGGAGGTTGATCGGGCGTTGTAGAATTCTGAAGATGGGTGCTAGCGTAAACATCCACAAAACTGATATTCGGACCATGCTCCCTTTCCTATAAATAAAATAAGCGAGATTATTACTTTGAAATTGTATAAATGCAACATTTAAACTGATTTAAAAGCATGCATACACTACATTTACACTAAAACCATGGCTTTCATAGCATCAACATGGCTCCCAGCTAACATACGTACATAAATCTATTTAAAAGCATCCATACACTACTACATTTAAACTAACATACATACCATGCGGTCGTGATGCTCGGCGACCGGGATCGTCCCCATGGTATGCATCGCCGCCGACCCCGAGGAGCCTGCTCTATTGGCCTTGGCCTGATTGGATATAGCCTTCGCCGCATCCGACCCCCAATATTCGCAAAATTGACGAAACACCTCCTCGGTCATCCAAGTAGGTGTCGAGGGCTGTTGTCCCGCCGCGAGCCGGTTAGTATAATAATTTCTCTTCGTGTTACCTATAAAAAATATGAATATCTCGTAAATATATAATGATGACATTATAAAATTAAAAGAGTATAATCATTGTTAATTAAACTAATTAAGGATAGATAAATATGTTACCAATATGATCCTTAAATAGCTTGTGAGCCTGTTCATTGAAAACATATCTAGCCGTCGCCTCGCTTATTTTCGGCGCCCAATAATATTTCTTCTACAACATATAATGATAACATTACAAAACTAAAAGAGTATAATCATTATTAATTATAACATTTTAATAACAAACTAACATTTAAGTTTTAAATAAAAATCATTAACACATTACTTTAAACTCCTCCCACGCATCCTCCTTCTGCCTCGGTGGCAATGATTTCCAGTTGGGCCAATACTCAGTCATTTTTCGAGACCACCAGTATTGCCCGATCTTGGTCCCTGTGGTAGGGTATCCCCCTACAAACCTGCCAAGTATATTTATACAATAATATTTTAACTTAAATAATGAATTATATATAAAACAAAAAGGAACCAACTTATATCAAATTAATGAACAGTTACTTACTGGTCATAATGTGTCGATATCCGGACAAATATCCCCGCCCTCGGAATCGACGGTAGTCCCAGTACCGGCCCCAGAGGTGGAGCTAGTACTCTGCGTGAAGGGTCGGCATCATCAAGATGCGGATCGGGACGGTTGCGTCCCAAGTAATAGATGTGTAGATGGGCTTAGTCTTCTTACCCTTACCCTTTCTACTAGAACTCATATCTCAGACGTATTACAAGTAAAAATATTAAAATATACAACTTTAACAATAGGAAACAATATATTCACAATACATCTAAAACTTTAAAGTTCTAATAATCTAAAGCATTCACAATACATATAAAACTTTAAACTATTAATAATATAAAGCATTCACAATACATATAAAACTTTAAAAGTTCTAATAATCCAAAGCATTCACAATATATATAAAACGACGGATATTAATAATAATCTAAAGCATTCACAATACATATAAAACTTTAAAGTTCTAATAATCTTAAGCATTCACAATACATATAAAACTTTAAACTATTAATAATCTAAAGCATTCACAATACATATAAAACTTTAAAGTTCTAATAATCTAAAGCATTCACAATACAATTTTAAACTTTAAACTATTATTAATCTTCGTCCCCATCATCATCACCGGACTCGAATTACTACAAAACTCGAGTTCTTCATCTTCGTCTTCGGACTCTGATGAATCAAACTCTGGTTCCTCTTCCTCTTCCTCTTCCTCTTCCTCTGATTCATCAATATCAATGTGCGCGAGATGACCTGAACGAGGCGGAGGAGTTGGCAAATTCACTGGTAAGATATCCTCCTCGGGTTCATCAACATTTTGAGGAATATGAGTGACATCATCTAATGGATGATTAGCTGATGAAACGTTAGGTGGCACTGGCATTTCATCCTCTGGATAGGGTGTTTCTAATGACGACTCTGTAGTTGTCGACGAGGGTAGGTTGTCAATCATGCTCCTAGCTTTGGTCATCCAGACATGCCCCACCATCCGTCGGGTCGCGAACGAGGGTAGGAGTCATGGATACTGTTGTGCTTCGAGATGCTAAGATGAAGACGTCGTCGCCATTATGTCCGGACGAGTCCTTTACATCGACGAGGTCAAATATGGCGTGCTTCTTAACACCTCGCACAAAGATCCCGCCAATCACAATTGAAGAAGACAACACTGTTTCTACCCAAATACTCCACCTCGACTACTTCTTTCAGGATGCCATAATAATCAAGGTTTCCTTTAAGCTTCACACCGCTATTTCACGTCAATTTAGAGCCCCCGTAAGCTTTGGTATGAAACACATAGCCATTCACTAAATAACCGTTGTATAAATGAACGTTCAAGTACGGACTTGATGCTAAATGTCTTAACCTCGCAGCCTTGGCATCACCCGGATGTTCGGCTATCTATAAGACAATATTGTAACCAATTTAATACAATTTTAAGATTGAATGTTTAAAGAAGTGTATAGAATAAATTTGAATGAAACAGAAATATTTACATATTTCCTTAGCCGCTTGGAAATTCTCTTCTGTCCTAGTTGCGATGAGTTACGGAGATAAATCCCGAGCTAAATCTTCAAACATTCCGCAATAGGGTTAAACAAGGCATTTCATATGCAGTAATTAAACATGCATAATTTAATCGAAGAGGCGTAAACATAACATCAATGACTTACTTGATATATTCCCCCAACCTCGTCGCAGCTTAAGAAGAACATACGTTTCGACCGCGGCAAACTCTTTAGCGGTTAACGTACGCGTACCAACCCGTTTGCCGAGGAACCGACTGTGGGATGAAAATACGAGAGATGTTTCCTTAGACAGAAAACCACCATCGTAATTGCGCCAACCCTAGTCAATCTCGTATCAACATCAGAGGAAAATATGTTCCGACAAAGGCAACAATCTCATCTATAATAACAAATTCTCAAATTGAGGCCTCGACCATGGCCCTATTGCTCATCTTCCTTTTCAATTGGCCTAGATACCTCTCAAATGGATACATCCATCTGTATTGAACTGGACCACCGACTCTAGCTTCGTATGCCAAGTGAACCGGTAAATGCTCCATAGAATCAAAGAATGAAGGAGGAAATATCTTCTCAAGTTTGCACAAAGTCACTACGATGCTCTCCTCAAGCTTTTTCATGTGATCAACACGCAAAGTGTGGTCGATTTTAACGCTCGGAAAAACTCACTTAACTCGTTAACGCCACCCGCATATTGTCGGGCAAGAGACCCCCGAGAGCAATCGGAAGTAGCCTATCCAAAGAAAACGTGGCAATCGTGACTCTTCAAACCCCGAACTTTCCCTCTTCTACATTGACACGCTTACCAATGTTAGATGCGTAACCATCCGGGAAGCCTTAAATCCTTGAGCCATTTCGGGAGGAGGAGCTTCTTTTCCTTTGTAAGCACGTATTGAGCCATCGGTCTAACCGGTTTACCATTGACGTATACCAAGTCTAAGGCCGGCCGCTTGCTGTATTTCCTTAAGGTCCTTTCGAGCTTTTTCGTTGTCTTTAGTTGTTCTCTTGAAATCCATCAACGTGTTAAAAACATTATCAAATACATTCTTCTCAATGTGCATCACGTCAAGGTTATGTCGAATGAGATTTGTTTACCAGTATGGCAGCTCCCAAAATATACTCCTCTTGATCCGAGTTATGGGTAGTCCCAAACCCTTGTATTTTGGTCTTCGAAAACTTTTTTCCCCACCGAGGATCGGGCAATGTAGATACCTTCTCATAGACCGTGTCACCACTTAAACGAATCGGGGCCTCATCATGGTCAATCTTGTTCTTTTTAAACGCATTCTTACGGGTCCCGAATGGGTGGTCCTCCAGGAAGAAATTGTCTATGGCAATCGAACCAACATGGTTTTCCGAGTGCGTGAGCGTGAAAGACTTTGTGTCACTCATACAATACTCGGACAAGCCAACTTCCCGTGGGTGCTCCAACCCGATAACATCCCATATGCGGGAAGTCATTAATCGTCCACATCAACGCAGCCTTCATGCTTTGAAATTCTATCGCTTGAAAGCATCCCACGTTTCGACCCCATCCTCCCAAAGTTTGCTTCAATTTGTCCATCAAAGGTCGGAGATAGACGTCAATGTTCCTCCCGAGTGTTTGGGTCGGGGATGAATAACGACAAGAACATGTAGGGATCACTCATACACACCTGTGGCGGAAGATTGTAGGCACGGTGGCTATAACCGGCCAACAAGAGTAAGATTTTGCCCCGAGGACCAAACGGATTGAAACCATCGGAGCGAGATGCATAACCGTATATTTCTTGCTTGAGACGCAAAGTCGGGATAAGTCTCATCAAAGTGTTTCCATGCCTCCCCATCACCGGGATGAATCAACATACCCTCTTCACGCAAACTTTCCTTATGCCAACGCATTGCCTCTGCGGTATATTTAGACGCGTAGAGGCGTTGCGATCTTGGAATCAACGGCATGTAACGCATGGCTTGCTTATGTTGTTTGTTTTTCTTGTGTTTTGAATTCCCCCTCCGATTTGGCTTATATCTACTTTGTCCGCAAATTGAACACTCTGTCTTCGTGAATCTTCCTTGTAGAATAGCATGCGATCATTCTTACACGCATCAATCTTTTCATAACATAGCCCAATACGCCCAACCAACTTCTTTGTCTCATAAAAAGTTTGTAACCATCTTATTCTCTTTCGACAACATCCGCTTAATTGCTTTCATTATACGATTATAAAGCGGGGCTGGCTAATATTGCAATCGGCCTTTATGTTAAGGAGCTCGGCCACGGCCTCCAACACACGCGATCTCGCAACTGGATAGACCTTCTCTTTTGCGAGTCCATAGCATCAATAAATTTCTTGGGCTGCGGGGTTAGTTCTTCTTTGTTGGTTCTCGACCAATCGAATTCGGGACCATTTGCATCCCTAACCATATCTTCCATATTCAAAGGTGGTTCTTCATTGTCCTGAATAATAGGTTCGGGTTCGGGAGGTACATGAATATTCCCGGGATTATTCGCAACATTTGTGCGCAATCTCAGCTCACCATGACGGGTCCACCGTTTGTACCCAACTTCAAACCCGTTACGCAAAAGATGTTTCTGAGTATCGATCAAGCTTAGATACTTGACATTACAACACTTTTCGCATGGACACCTAATCTTACCATCTTTATCCATGTGACTGGTTTTATTTGATTGAGAAAATTCAATAAACCCCATCAACCCTCTATAAAACTCAGGATTGATACTGGAATGATTCGGCAACTTACGCTTGTACATCCAACTACGATCATCGTTAACAGACATCACTCCTGCATTGCAATCCATATATTATACGTACACTCAATTTAATCGACGGATGAAACAAAATTGGGATGTTAATAATTATTGGATTTCATAATATATTAACAGTTTAGAAGTAATTAACGTATTATCATTCCCTAAATTTGAATTACAAACTTAAAAGCAACACATATCTTCTTAAAATAAATATAAAGCTTCTAACTCATATTTAACAATATATTAACAGGTCTTCTTAAAGTGTCTAGGAACTCGTTCCCGCTCCCGCTCCCGCTCCAGAACTCGAATCTCTACTCTTCCTCCGCCTCGGTCCCCGGGAGGTCTTTGGTCTAGGTATGTTGAAAAAGTCAGTCTGACCTCGTCCTGGCTCAGGTATCGTGTGAGACGGTGGATCAATCAGTCTGGTAGCTCTCAGTACTGCTCTTTCCTGCCTCAAGGCCTCCCTGCGAGCTATCACTTCGGGATCATTTCTCAAAGCATCTCTCTGAAGCTCCCGTATCTCATAATCTGCTGTAATGTCGCCAGTGATTTCATCAGGGTTGCTCTTGGCCTCTATGTCTCTTAATGTCCGGTTGGAAGAATAGTCTGCCCCAAAATACTCTCGGCGTCGAGCCTCTATCATCAGCTGTACAGGACCTTGCTGCTCCTCGTACCATATCAGATACTCGGTGGTCAGAAATGTGCTACCTCTAGTATGACGGAGTAGTGGTCGTATCGGAAGAAAGCCCTCTAGAAATGCTCTGCCAAAGAAATGTGTAGTCTGAGGCTCAGTCATAATCATCGGCATGGTATTAGTCGTCAACTGCTCTCTCAAAGTCCGAATGGTCTGCTGCGGGTATCCGTACTGTCTGCTCACTAGAGATGGAATGCAAAAGGATGATACATGTAGTCTCGAAAGTCAGACAATCACTGACCCGTCCTGAATATCTCTCATAGTCTGCAATCCCCATGCCGGAATCCAATAGTACAGGTTTGCGGTCTCATATCGGGCCAAGGCCAACCTCCTATGCCAACTCTCAGTAGCGGCATCCCTCAATATCCTGCGTTGTCCAGTCACCCAAGGTAATGCCGTCTGCCCCTCTGGCAGTGGCGAGATCAAGCGCAATCTCTCATACAACCACAATGATAGTAATCTGGGGCTGCCTGAACCCATGTACTCGGATCCTCCGGCTAATCTATCAATGCCGTGGTATGTCTCCGCTAGCAACAGTGGAATGATGTCCATCGCTCCCTGTCCAGATTGAATATGCCGGATGTCAACTCCTCGATCACCTCTCGAGTGCCTAATAATCTCTAACGGCGTAAATGGGACCTGCTCCGATGTAAGGCGCCGAGAAGTAGTGCTTGCAGACGGAATGAGCAACATGAATATACCTAAGGAAGTGGATAGATCAAACAGTCCGGGTGGTCCGACTCAATGCGGCTATATGAGTCAAGTCTATGAATCTATCGTCAACGACAATGCCTGATACCCGATCTGCTGATAATCCCAAGAATTCGAGATAGTTGCTCAAAATGGCCGATCGTCTGTCTCGAGGAAATGCCACGATCCTCGGACTCGGCCACACCGATCGGTGCTCGAAAATCCTCCATCGTTGGCATCGGATCGTTGTACGATAGGGTGAACACATGTCGCTTCGAATCCCAAAAGCACGAAGCGGCTCGGAGCAGATCCCAAGCAATCTTCCAATCTTTTAGAGACCGGATGCATGGCATGCTATACCTCCAGTCAATAAGTTTCCGGTGTTGTTTTTGGTGAAAGCGCGAGAGTTCAAGAACGTCTTGTTGAAATTGATACTCTCGGGAAACAATTTCTCCATTGTAATGCTCCATGCTGCCTTAAATTGGAAATTTCTTTGGGATTTTTTACCTATTAATATTGTGAATAATTATAAATTGTTAATATTTAAAATTAGGTTTAGAATTGGGGTTGGCTTCTTAGTATCAACAAATCTTGAGCTCTAGTTCAAACTAAACTAAAGGATAATGGTGTCCCTACCTAACCACCTACTCTGTCCTTTAAGTGCATGTTTGATAAACCTATCCCATCTCGAAATGCATGATTATATGAAATGCAAATATCACTTTGTCTACTTGCTTTATAATCGAAAATAAAGAAATTTCGGCTTTTGCATAGACCTAAATTATTAATATTGTGAATAATTTTAAATATTAATATTTAATTCTTTGTTGTAAAATATATAATTTTACAATGATGAATTAAATTAACATTTATAAACAAGATGAGAGTCGTTATCATCCACAACTATCAAAACCCTATCTCAGCTTAGACAAAAAAAGACAGAGCAAACAAGTTCTCGACTGTTTGAGCAAAGGATTTTCTGTTTAATATAGGTTTTTCCAGTTTCACTGTCCTCCTCTCTAAGGATCTCAAACATCATAGCCATGTTCTTGACAGTGCCTGTTTTCCTCCAATTTTTTCAATCTCCACCTTCCATTTACCCAAGATCCTGATTGCAGAATCTTCCTCATGAGCTTGAAAGCTGGCGATGTTGCCCTCAATCTCACGATATAGTGTATAGGGTATAGGGTATAGGGTATAGGGTATAGGGTATAGGGTATAGGGTATAGTGTATAGTGTATAGTGTATAGTGTATAGGGTATAGGGTATAGGGTATAGGGTATAGTATATAGTGTATTTATTTATTTATTATTTTTTTAAAGAGGATCAACATATGTATAGTGTATAGGGTATAGGGTATAGTGTATAGGGTATAGGGTATAGGGTATACGGTATAGGGTATAGTGTATAGTGTATAGTGTATAGTGTATAGTGTATAGTGTATAAGGTATAGTGTATAGGGTATAGTGTATAGTGTATAGTGTATAGGGTATAGGGTATAGGGTATATTGTATAGGGTATAGGGTATAGGGTATAGTGTATAGTGTATAGGGTATAGTGTATAGGGTATAGGGTATAGGGTATAGGGTATAGGGTATAGGGTATAGGGTATAGGGTATAGTGTATAGTTTATAGTGTATAGGGTATAGGGTATAGTGTATAGTGTATAGTGTATAGGGTATAGGGTATAGTGTATAGTGTATAGGGTATAGGGTATAGGGTATACGGTATAGGGTATAGGGTATAGGGTATAGGGTATAGGGTATAGGGTATAGGGTATAGTGTATAGTGTATAGTGTATAGGGTATAGTGTATAGGGTATAGTGTATAGTGTATACGGTATAGGGTATACGGTATACGGTATATGGTATACGGTATACGGTATAGGGTATAGGATATAGTGTATAGGGTATAGTGTATAGTGTATAGTGTATAGGGTATAGGGTATAGTGTATAGGGTATAGGGTATAGGGTATACGGTATACGGTATAGGGTATAGGGTATAGTGTATAGTGTATAGTGTATAATGTATAGTGTATAGTGTATAGAGTATAGTGTATAGGGTATAGTGTATAGTGTATAGGGTATAGTGTATAGTGTATAGGGTATAGGGTATAGGGTATACGGTATAGGGTATAGGGTATAGAGTATAGGGTATAGGGTATAGTGTATAGTGTATAGGGTATAGGGTATAGGGTATAGTGTATAGGGTATAGGGTATAGGGTATACGGTATAGGGTATAGGGTATAGGGTATAGGGTATAGGGTATAGTGTATAGTGTATAAACAGTGTATAAGGGATAGTGGTATAGCCAGTATAGTGTATAGATAAACAGATAGTGTATAGTGTATAATGTATAGTGTATATGGTATAGTGTATATGGTATATGGTATAGGGTATACGGTATAGGGTATAGTGTATAGTGTATAGTGTATAGTGTATAGGGTATAGGGTATAGTGTATAGATAAACAGATAGTGGTATAAGGTATAGGGTATAAACAGATAGGTATAGCAGATAAAATGTATAGGGTATGGTATGTGGTATAGGGTATATAGGTATAGTGTATAACAGATATGGTATATAAGGCATAGTGGTATACAGACAGATATATAGATGTATATAAGATAGTGGTATATGTGGTATAGTGGTATAGGTATAGGGTATAGGGTATAGGGTATAGGGTATAGTGTATAGTGTATAGGGTATAGTGTATAGGGTATAGTGTATAGTGTATAGGGTATAGGGTATAGTGTATACGGTATAGGGTATAGGGTATATGGTATAGGGTATAGTGTATAGTGTATAGTGTATAGTGTATAGGGTATAGGGTATAGGGTATAGCGTATAGTGTATAGGGTATAGGGTATAGGGTATATGGTATAGAGTATAGGGTATAAGATATAGTGTATAGTGTATAGGATATATGGTACAAGGTATAGTGTATAGTGTATATATAGGGTATAGTGTATAGGGTATAGGGTATAGTGTATAGGGTATAGGGTATAGGGTATACTCCCTCCGTCCCAGCCTAAAAGGCAAAAAATGGAGAGGGAACGCAAATTAAGGAAAGTGATGTAGGAAAGAGAAAAAGTTTAAATGTTGTGAGTATGAAAAATTAAATAGGAGAGAGAATGGTTAACCACAACCTATAACATGCCTTCAAAAGTCTAATGAATAGTTTGATACTTATTAGTAGTGTAAGAGCCTTCTATATAGCACAATCAGATGGAGGATATCACAATCTCCCCCACTCAAACCCTTATTGTCTCGACAAGGTTAATCAATACCCAAATCGTACCCCCGAGCTAGCTCGCAAGCCTTAAAGCCGGGGTTCTGATCTGATACAATTTGTAATGATCCGAGCCCGAAGTCCGACCCGTTACACAGGCATCACACACTGCCCACTAATTACCTTCTCATTTGGGTTAACCACAATAAACCACAGACTTTCAAAAGTTCAATGGATGATTTGATTCTTAATAATAGTATATGAGCTTTCTATATAACACAATCAATGTCTACATATTTTCGATGTGGGATGGAAAATATAACAGCCGTGGTGTTGGATGTCGTTAGATAGGCGCCGACCATGGACGAAACTCTTAGTGTGGCAAAGGGCGAGGCTCTTGGTTCGTATATCATGCGGTCTGTTGAGTTGTTGATTTGGGGTGACAACCTTCTTAATTAATGCATGTAGGGATATGCTTAATGCAATTATTTGTTCCGTATGCATTTAATTCGTCGAATGGCGAATGTTATGGCCGATATTGTTTTTAGGGCTTCTGTTAATGAAAGCCCCACTACTTGAATTGAGCATCCGTCGCATGTGAATTGTCAACTTATAATTTTGTGTGATTGCTAATAAAATTTAGTTGCTTACTTAAAAAAATAAAAAAAATAATGTGATTGTGTAAGAATAACTTTTCTTCCTTCACATAATACTCTACAATAGAGGGCTTATAATTAATTAGAGTTCTTTTATAATAAAAGATGAGATCCAAAGTTTCAATTGAACCCTTTTGAATTCAAATTACAAAAGAACAACAAGAACATCCATGTGGGGTCTTTTCTTAAAAGCAAAAATGATCATCAAAATAGGCTTTTATAAAATACTTTATATTTATATTTGATAGTAAATATAAAAATATGCTATTCATATACACTAACGGGTTCATTGTATTGTATAAATAAAAAAATAAAAAATTGCGAAAGTATGTTTCATGTTTTTATCCTTTTTTTTTCTCTCACTGAAAGATAAGATGACAGCCAAAGTTTCAATTAAAGCCTTTTGAATTCAAATTACAAAAGAACAATAAGAACATCCATGTGAGGGCCATACTTCTTAGAACAATAAGAACAAGCCTTTTGACATACTTTTATTCCCCTTCAATTTGCTGTAAAGCGTAAAGGAATCAATTGCTGCCATCCATCAACACCCCATTTTAAAGGATCTGGAAATGCTACAGGACAACAACATTATAAAAATCGGACAATAAATATAAAATATATGCAACACAATGTAAAATATTTTAAACGAATATAAAAATATTTTATGTTGTATTGCGCGACTTTTATATTTATTATCTAATTTTTATAATGCTGCGTCAAACAAACGCTATCGAAATCCCATGGACCATGTGGTACATTTGACTATTCTATTGCCGGTAACATTTCCTCGGTTGTGTGTGCAAAATGCTGACCAAGTCAATGGGGTAACAAAAGTATTTATTTACTTTTAAAGTTATATAAACTTTTATTATAACATTATGAAATACTTTAAGTAACATTTAGTATGGAGTAGTATTTATAAAAGTGATTAATTTCATGAAATTTTCACTTATTACCCTCAAATCAATCATTTATAGCGGCATTAATTGGGTTTTCTCTTTAAAATTACATTATGATTAAAATCAAGATATTTTGAACCCCAAAATGAAAACCACAAAATTTTGTAACTTCTGTTTTTTAAAAAATAAAAATAAAATTGACTTTCAAAATTGTTTGTTTAATTATTAAAATTGTTTAAATTATTCTTTGATGAATATGACAATTTTAATTAATCGACTAACAATTTCAATAATAAAAAGAACAATTTTAATTCATTCTGAATTTAGTGTATACCTTTAAATTAAATTATAATTATATGCTTTTGTACCTGTTATTTCCTCTATTCCAAAACAAATTTTGAATTGGATTTGTAAATGATGTTAAGAAACATGTATTATTTGTTTGTATACTATTTTATTAAAGTAAAACTGTATTAAGATTTTTTAATTTAGAAATGTGATATCTATTTTGAAATATATTAAAAACAAAAATTAGTAATATTCATTATGAAACGGAGGAGATTAAATTACAGTGATTGTTGATATTTTTCTAATAAAAAGATCTGTACCTAATGCAAACCGAATAAAAGTGATAAATGAACCAAAAGTCTTGAGTTGAGCTAGTCAACTTACGTCGTGAGTATTGGCACAGTTGAATTACCAAATGATTTACTCCGCCTCCTTTCCTTTCCTTTCCTTAGCCATTTCCTTTCCTTTCCTTAGCCATGTTGAATAATATAATTTCTTGCCCCAAAATAAGCTTTTTTTTTGTTATTACTACATAGGAATGAACTTTGATTATTAAATATAGATTTAGTTAATTATAGTAATATAAATCTAAAATTTGTAATTGATAAACCATCAATAATACTATCAGTTAAAAGTTTTATATTTTCATTATAATAATTAATAATTAATTAAAATTTATTCATAATAGTGGAAAAAAAGTAAGAATATCATAAAAGTATTGTATTTGAATTTTTGGCCTCAGGAAAGTTAGAGGAAAAAGTAGTTAAGAAAAAATGCGGACGAGTAATAGATTCTGCAGGGGAAATGTAAACGAAATTGATTTAGGACAAGACGAAAGATGGTGACATTTATTTTTATTTTTCTCTATTTTCCATGACGACAAGAAGATAGTTATCTTTTGTTTTGTTTTGTTTTTCTCCTTGTCGTTGGTTGGTGGCTTAATCAACCAGATTTGGATGTGCGTCTCAATAATAATAATTCATTTAATGGAACGTTAAGATTTAAAATTTAATCTTTTATTTTATCTTCTGAACTGAAACATCATAAAGAAAATAAAAAAAATCTTACTTAGACAAGTCAAACAATTCTGATATCTACCAAAAGATTTTCTTGGAGTGACAAAATAACGATTGAGAAAAAAATAAAAAAAAATCTACTTGGGGGATTATTTACATAAATTAAGAAATTGTTGAAATTTTTGTTAAACCATTATTGAATTTCTGAATGTATGTTTTTACAAGGTGAGGATCTCTTATTATAGAGGGAGATGTGTTCACAATGAAAACTATTTTCTATGGAAACTAAGCAACTATGGAAGGTCAACTAAGCTACTATGGGAATACAAATATTACAAAGATACTTAAAATATTTCCCATACTCCCCCTCAAGTTGGAGCATGAAGATCACAAATGCCCAACTTGCGAAGGAGGTACTCGAACTGTTGCCGACCGAGGGCTTTCGTAAAGATATCAGTCAACTGATGTTGCGTGCGAACGTGAGTGAGACTAATATTCCGAGCCACGAGTTGTTCATGGACATAATGGTAATCGATCTCGATGTGCTTAGTGCGCTCATGAAAAACCGGATTGGAAGCAATATGCAATGTTGCTTGATTGTCACAATACAATCGCATCAGTTGTGCTCGAAAGACACCTAAAGACGCAAGAAATGATTTCAACCAAGTTAACTCACAAGTGGCGCCGACCATGGCACGATATTCTGCTTCTGCGGAAGAGCGAGAAATAGTGGGTTGTTTCTTGGTTTTCCAAGACACGGGAGAAGAACCAAGGGTGACAAAATAACCAGTGAGGGACCGACGTGCACAGGGCAACTGGCCAGTCGAAATCACAAAATCCATACAGCTACAAGTCACTGTCCACACGAAGAAGAATACCTTGTCCCGGAGAGCTCTTGAGATAATGTAGAACACGAATTGCAGCATCATAGTGTTCTTGACGAGGTTCTTGCAAGAATTGAGACAAAATATGGACTAAATAGCATATATCAGGTCGGGTGATAGTAAGATAAATTAATCTACCCACAATGCGCCGATAACGAGCAGGATCATCGAGAGGAGGACCATCGGCAAGTGCAAGTTTGTGGTGTTGTTCCATGGGAAAAGTCACAGGTTTGCAGACCTATTTCCGCAAGGATGTCTAGTGTATATTTTTGTTGGCACATATATAGACCGGAAGACGAAGGAGCAAACTCAATTCTGAGGAAATAATTCAGCGGGCCAAGATCCTTAATTTGAAAACAAGACCCCAAATATTGCTTCAAATGAGTACATGCACCAGAAGAGTTACCAGCTAGTACAATGTCATCGACATATACCAAAATAGACAAAAATATATCACCTTTGCGATAGGTGAACAAAGTGTGGTCGGCACGAACCCAAAAGACCGAAGTGCTGCAGCTAATTTTGCGAACTAGTTTCTTGGAGATTGTCACAAACCATACAAAGATTTACGAAGCCGACAGACTTTCTCCGGGGCAGAAGCAATAGAGAAACCTGGGGGTAGATGCATGTATACCTCCTCATGAAAATCACCGTATAAAAAAGCATTGTTGACGTCGAGTTGATGAAGCTCCCAACCCTTAGCAACAACAACCGATAAAAAGGTGCGAACACTGACCAGTTTGGCTACTGGCGCAAACGTCTCGTTATAATCCACACCTTCAGTCTGATTATTGCCACACACGACAAGACGAGCTTTTAGGCGCTCCATAGAACCATCAGCATTATACTTCACCTTATACACCCATTTATTACCAATTGCTCGCTTGCCTGGTGGAAGGTCTGTTATTTCCCAAGTACCATTTCGCTCCAAATCATCAATCTCTAGCTTCATTGCGGATCACTAACCCGAAAATTTAACAGCCTGATGATAAGTGACTATTATATAGTCATTTATCCTATATTTTCATAATCATTTCCATAGTTTTATTATCATTTAGGTTGCATTTAGTTTATTTTTAGCTTCTTTTGTTATATACCTTCGATTTTACGCTTTTTGGTATATTTTGTACTCTTAGACAGGTTTTTAGAGTTTATTTATGATCAATGGATGCTTGGGGATATCCTAGTGCAAAGCCATGGAAGAACAACAAACAAAATCAAGCAAACAGGCCAAAACCAGCCAGAGCGGCCGTGCTCTTGCAAGGGTAGCGGTCGTGCACTTGGCCCTTGCCAGGCCAATTTTGGCCCCAAAATCCAGAGTGGCTGAGTCTTGCAAATAGGAGTGGCCGAGCATTCCTGCTCAGAGCGACCGTGCAGCTGAAGACGGAGCGGCCGTGCCAAATGGCCAGTTCAAATCCATTTTTGGCGCCAAGGAGGAGCGGCCGTTCAACTCCCTTAGCTCGGTCGTGCAAATGGCACCTGTAGAAGTAAAAGGCACCTTTCAATGGCACCACCTTGAAGAGTCTCCTCCATATTATAAATAGGTCATTTTGTAATCAGTCTAGAATATGAGGAACCATCAGAGAATAGTATACCAAAGTTGAGAATACATTATATACAAATTTTTTAACATTATTTTCAAAGTATTTGAAGATTCAAGTGTACATTGTTCTTGAAGTACTCTTTGGAAGGAAGCAATAAAATTCAAGCATTATTTCCAGCCATCATCTCTTTAATCATAAGTTTTTCTTCTCTTAATCTTAATCTTTATTATTTATGTTTATTTTACTTATAATGGCTAGTGAGTAATCCCCCCTGTTCTTGGGGTTGGAAACTCAAAACGCCTCTTATTCATCATCCTTTTATAAAAAGTCTTGTCTTCTATCTTCATCTAAACAATTTCTTTATATCAATCTCAAAATGACTTACATTTTGGAGACGTCCAACTTGTATGATTCAGTCGATCGAGAGAAGTACCTAGTGGAGAATCTCGATTGACGGAACCATATAAAGGAACCAGGTTTCATTGATCACGAGAATAGTTCAATGGCCTAGGGATGTTCCTTGAATGGAAAGTGCGTTGACTTTCGATCTTAATGGATTCTTACTAATTATGGTCAGCTAGAGATAAGCCGAAATGCCCGTTTGTGACAGGGCGGGAATACCATAAACGGAAATCTCAAAAAGTTAGGGCATAATTAGTGAAGGATACAACGCTACTGTCTTGACCGTGAGAAGTAGTGTAAGCCTAACGTACCATCCTTGATTTTTATGAAAACCTTTAATTTCTAAGACATGACTATATGATGAATATTTGGCTAAATGATTTTCAATCCCGAGAATGTTTTGTTTATAAGAGTTTTATCTAAGTATTTTCCTGCGTATGTTCTATTCTTTTCCTAAATCAATCTTTATTTCCCCCAATCTCTTTTATAATTGTAGTAAAAACAATTTCATTCCAAAGTAAACCATGTCCTTGTGGGATCGACTCGTACTTGCACCCGCTATATTTCAATAGCCCGTGTGCTTGTGAATTTTAAAATAATTCGTTAGGTTTCGACCGAACACCTGACTGTATGATTGAGGCTCCACCTAAGATGTTAGAGAAACCACGAATTTTCTATGGGCATTAGAAAATTTAGAGTATGTGACAAAATGTGCTATAGGGTACGGGATACCTGAGGGCACCTTTTGGAGGGCAGAAGCTGAGAGTGAGCTACCTGACCAAGCCGTGTGACATATATAATCTTGAAGACGTGAAGGTATCCGCCGATCTCGATGACCACGACCTAACAATTCTGGCTCTGCAACTTGAGTAGAGGAAGGAGCAGGCGGTACAGTGTCTCCCACAACTCCACTTGAGTGAGGCGAGCTAGTATGTTGTTCATGTGACTGAACTAATGACTGAACATGAGGCTGATCAAGGGAATGGGCAGATACGACAACATCATCCACAAGGAAATTTTCTGAAGAAGTTGGGGAGGCATGTGGAGCTACTTGTAATGCAAAAGGAAAAATATTTTCCCGAAAGACAATATCCCTTGAGACAAATATTTTTTGACTTTCCAAATCATAAACTAGCCACCCTTTTTGTCCATGCGGATACCCCAAAAATACACATTTACGACTTCGAGCAGCAAACTTATCACTCGACTTTTGGTGTACAAAGCATAACGACCCCAAAACCCATAGGTGAGAATAAACGGGAGGGGATCCAAACAATATTTCATATGGAGACTTATTGTTCAAAATTTTACTTGGTGTTCGATTAATTAAGTGGGAAACAGTCAAGGCAAACTCACCCCAAAATTCAATAGGCAGACTAGCCTGAAATCGAAGAGCTCGAGCAACCTCAAGTATATGTCGATGTTTACGCTCAACACGACCATTTTGCTGCGACGTGCCAATACAACTACTATGTATCAGAATACCATTCTCTCTATAAAACTTAGGCACGGCTCCAGCAATAAATTCTAAGCCATTGTCACTACGAACTAATTTCACACTTTTTCCTAATTGAGTTTTGACCATTACACAAAAATCATGCAACAAGTATTTTGTTTCACCCTTTTCAGTCATAAGATAGATCCAAACAGCACGACTATAATCATCAATTATGGTCAAAAAATAATGTGTACCAGTAAAAGTGGCTTTACGATATGGACCCCAAATATTGCAATGTATAAGATTAAAACATTCAACAACACGACTATCACTTACGTGAAAAGGATCACGTGTTTGTTTCGCACGAAGACAGACATCACAAGATTTATTACTACCAGAGTTCTTAACAGCTATGCCAGAAATATGAGATAATGGTTGACTGGATGGATGACCGAGCCATTGATGCCACAAAATAGAGTCTTCTCCTTCTTTAACCACAAAAGCTGCCGCCAATGTCACATGCTTGAAGAAGAAGAGCCCATCTCGCATCTCACCCACTCCAATCAGAGTCCTCAAATTGCGGTCCTGTATTACACACAGATTATCAGTAAACGTCAAGAAGCATCCAGAGTCACGAATAAGTTGCCCAACAAAAATCAAACTACATGACAAGTTAGGGACATATAACACTTGTTCAAGAACTAAACCGGAAGGAAATACCACTTGTCCTTGTTTGATAGCAGATGTATGAGTGCCATTTGGCAATCCCACGGGGGATGGTGAAATATCAATAACATTTATAAGAAACTAGAGATTCCCAGTCATATGATTAGAAGCACCGCTATCAAGCAACCACATATCAGAAAGACTATTATTTTTATTCTTACCAGAAAGTTTATCAGTACTAGGAGATGTTTCAAGGAACGTCATGAGGCATTGTACCATATCCGGAGATAGAACAGGGATGATAGGCAGCATATTACCATCTGTTGTTGTTGCTAATTCGGGTACATCAGTATGCATATTGATTGTTGCGGCATTAGCTGATGCTCCAACAGGTTGTTGATTTTACTGCACACGATCTCCACGTCCCTGGCCCTTGCTACGACCACGTTTACGTCCCGATCCTTGGGGAAACCCAATCCGCTCATAGCATCTCTCGAACACATGACCAAGCTTTCCACTATATGTGCAAGAAGGTCGACCATAATCGCTGCCTCGACTACGACCCTGAGAGTTTGAGCCACCAACGTTTGTACGACCAGCTTGAACGGCAAAGCCCACTGCCTCACGAACTGTCTCTTGAGATCGAACAATAGAGCGTTGTCGCTCTTCACGACTCACCATAGCAAATACTTTCTTCAAGGCTGGTACCGAATCCATCATATAAATCTGTGAACAAACATGATGATATATTGTATCATCTAATCCATGCAAAAACTGGTCAACTCGTTCTTCTTCACGCTGAACTATTAACTTTTGAGAAGACCTACATGTATATCCACATGTACAATGGGGAATTGGCACCAAAATGTTAAAGTTCGTCCCACAAACCCTTCAATTTTGTGTAATAAGCAACAAAAGACATACTTTGTTGCTTAGTGGTGCAAGGTCAGTGCGTATTTGATGAATACGAGGGGCATTACCAATTGAAAGACGTTCAAACAAATCATCCCACAATTCTTTGGCACTCACAGTAAGAGACACTAGCTTGAATGGAGTTGTCTAAAGTATTAAAAAGCCAAGATTTAACCAACGAAGTACATGTTTTTCAAGCAATTATTTCATCTGCTTCAATTGAATTAGGTTTAGAGTGAGTACCATCAATAAACCCAATTTTACTTTTGGCTTTAAGGCCATCTTTCACAGCATTATACCAAATATCATAGTTATCACCATTCAAGAGATAAGTAGTAATTTTCACACTTGGTTGTTCGAAAGGATGAATGTAATAAATTGACGACGGGTCATTGATCAGTGGAACCTTCTTTCCATCAGACATGATTGTTATTGAATGAGTTTGACAGCAAGGTGACTACAGGAAGACCAACTGCGTGTTGAACCAAGAAGCAGAGACTGTCCAGACCTTCGAGCAAGTTATGGAATTTGACGCTCCTGCTTGTCACCGAATCAATGAGAGGGCACGAACCAGACGACTTCTTCGGCGAGAAAAAAAATAAGACTACTGACTAGCGGAAACATGTTTTAGGATCGCTCTGATAACATGTTAAATCATTATTGAATTTCTGAATGTGTGTTTTTACAAGGTGAGGATCCCTTATTATAGAGGGGGATGTGTACATAATGAAAACTATTTTCTATGAAAACTAAGCAACTATGGAAGGTCAACTAAGCTACAAATATTTACAAATATTACAAAGATACTTAAAATATTTTCCATAATTTTGGGGGGGGGGTTGAATTGCTTGGGGTGCCCGCACAGATGAGTTAGGAGATCAAATTTCAATTTATTGTATCATAAGTGGCGAGATGTTTTTTTTTTTCTCTTTTGATCATTTCATAACAAATATTAATATATCAAAATATCAATAAGACTTACTAGCCACATTCATGACAATAATTTAGTGACGCAGTTATAAATTTTCGTCAATGGAAAAAAAATGCACAAAGTTTCAATGTGGGCAAATTAAAATCCGAGTTCTATCTCAAATGGGGCAAGTTTTAGCAAACTAAATTCCCAAAATTTTGAAAATTTTGCACTAGTTAAAAAAATTAATAAATTAAAGCAACGGGGCTCTAAACTTCCCTTTTATTTTTTCTTTCCCCTTTTTACGCCTAATCGCCTACGGTAAATCTGCTGGTGCAATAATCCATTTACTATTTTAACCTCATTTTCTATCCTATTAGTATTTTAATTCTATTTTCACAACTAATTTTTAATCATTGAATTATTAATTACATATAATATTTGTAATAAATTTTGTTCCACGACTTAAAGCTTTCTTATCGTTAATATTTGACTGGGCAGCACATTGTTTCTATCATTGACTTGGTCATCCAAGTCAACTTTGATATGGCTAAGTTACGTTACCACGTGGACTAGGAAAGCAAGTCGGGACACGTTCTGTACTTTCCAATACAAAATTTAAAAGCAAGAATTACTTTTTTTGATTAACTTGATTGAAATAAATTTAACGTGAAACCAAGATTTATTATACTCCCTCCGTCCCGTCTCAGTACCAGTCGAAGTGTTCCGACTTTTTTTTTTGGATGTCTCATTTAAAATGTCTCAATCCAAAAAAAAAAGTTTTTTATTACTTTTTTTATTTGTGAGACCCACTTGTCATACATACTCACAATAAACATCCACTAACTATTCTCTATCCCACTTTCTCTTTTCTATATTACTTTTCATACTCACAATATTTATTTCACAAGGGCCTCCATTTGTGTTCCATTCCTTTTTTTTTTTATTTACCCAGGTGATTCCAAGAGGTTCGAGATTCGAACTTTTCACACTGGGATTGCAAGCCCAGCAGTGCTGCTTCCTTAACTGCATGAATGTGCCACGGGGGACTCCAAGGCTCCTGAAACGCATGGCAGACTTAAACCCACAAAAATTCCCCGGGGAGGATCGAACCCTAGACCTCCCCGAAGGGAGGCCGGCAAGATACCACTCTGCCAGGAGAGCATTGGTGTGTTTCAATCCTTTCATGTTTTGGATCTTTCTTACATTATATTTCTTATATTAGTGGACAATGTTAGAGAAATAAATAAAAATTTATAAAAAGTTAAAAAATTATAAAAAGATGATATTTGATATTTTATTAGTTGTATTAATTGTGAATCTGTCAGACTTTAATTAAAAGTACCAACAAAATCTTAACAATTTATTTTAGGGCAAATTGCATTTTAGTTACCTGAGTTTGTCGAGATGTTTCAATTGGTTATCGAATTTGCATTTGTAACAAGTTGGTTATTGAGTTTGTCATTTTGTTGCAATTAGGTATATTTTTGGATGTCCAGTTAAAAAACTAATGAAGAATGAAACATGTGCCTTGCACGTGACATTTAAAGGGGTATTTTTGTCATTTCGCTAGAGCTTGACAAAAATGAGTCAAATAGAGGTTACCATATTGCAATTTGTCCAAAATATAAATATTAGTCACATTTAAAAAATAATTTTTTTTTATATTCTAAAATTTGAAGTAATTTTTTTTAATAATTATTTATTTTAATATATATATATATATATATATATATATATTACACTAACACAGTTAAAAAATATCAAATTCAACACACCCATTTTTCAACTCATTTCAACATTTTGTATCCATCTTCCAAACCTTCAACACCCCACCGCCGCCACTATTAACACCAACACCACCACCAGTAACAACCCATAAAATCAAATTCAACAAAACACAAACACACAATTTTGATCGCACACACAACAATGGATCAGGGGGGAGAAAAATTCAGGAGGCAAAAAAATTGGAAAAAAAGTCATCGGAATTCAAGGAAGTCGTCGGAATCCATGGAAGAAAGCCAATATCAGAGGGGAGGCCATCATCTCTTTCTTCTCAGGCTGCCATTTCTCCTCTCAAATGCTCTCACACTCGAAATTCCCACGCATCACACTATCAATGGCCACATGACTTCGCGAATCCAGATACGGTGTGCCGGTGTGGAGCCCAAATTTCTTTTACAAATTCCAATACTAACCCGAACCACCCGAACCCGCCTTTGATTTGAGCTTTTCCAGCTGCTGCGTCTTCTCCAAGCTGCTCCGCACTGTAGCCCTAACTCCATCAATGGAGGTGGCGGTAATGGCGGATGGAAGAGAAGGAGTGGCAGATAGAGAAAGAAGAGGGAGCGGTAATGGAAGGTGGGGAAGAGGGAGTGAGACGGAGCTGTGAAGATGATGGGGGAAGTCACCGGAAAATGGTGGTGATGAAGGGTGGGGGCGATTGGATTTAAGGTAGATGAGGAGAAGATGAAGTTGGATGGTGGAGGTGGGTTGTTTTTGTGAAATTTGGGGAGGGTGGGAAAAGGTGGAGAAGGGGCGACAGGAGTGGAGGGCTGAGGAGGAGAGAGAAGGGGGAGGGGCGGTGAGGAGAAGAGGGGTTGGGGTGGAGATGAATTGTGATGGGGACATGGGTGAGGTTGCAGAGAGAGAGAGAGAGAGAGAGAGAGAGAGAGAGAGAGAGAGAGAGAGAGAGAGAGAGAGAGAGAGAGAGAGAGAGAGAGAGAGAGAGAGAGAGAGAGAGGTTTTTTTTTTTTGATATATTTAAACTTTCCCTCATTTTTAGAAAATGTCATCTAAAGCCCTTTAAAATTATTAAGGGGATCAAATTTGAAGGAAAAGACGAAAATACCCCTTAAGTTAGTCACGTGAGACGCACATGTTTAATGGTTCGTTAGTTTTTTAACTGATCATCAAAAAATATACCTAATTGCAACAAAATGACAAACTCAATAACCAACTTGTTACAAATGCAAATTCGATAACCAATTGAAACATCTCGACAAACTCAGGTAACTAAAATGCAATTTGCCCTTTATTTCATAAATCAAATTTTGTAACTTTACTATTTCCCTTACATTAATTGTAGTTTTTGCCATCACAAAAATGACATTTGAAACATTCAAGTTATGACATTATTTGTATAGATCACTCTCAAAATGGAATATTCTAACTTTGAAACTTCACTATCGAGAGGTATGCAAATAGCCCTAAAAGTGTTTTTTTTTTTTTTTAGATTATTAGTGAATTTTCATCTGGAATAAGATTTTTTTAAAGAAAATGGGATGATAAAAAGAAATTTTAAAGATATAATGAGCAAGACCATCAAAGTCGTCTGGGAAAAATCAGTTCCTGTTTGGGTAAATACCATAAACCTTTGCAAAAACACACAAGTGGGTAAGCGACACAGGCGCTTGGTCCCACCTATCCTTGATCGACCTACTCCCCTTGCTTGTATAAAGCCGGCTTACCAATAAGCACGAGCTCAATGACAACCACCCAACATCAAACCATGCAGATCAAAACCAGCTTACAAATGGATTGATGACAGCTTTGATGAGATAAACCTGTGCCAAAAATTCTTCCCCAGCGTTCCTCAATAACGGACTTATTCAATTCTAACACAAGTTATTTCAGAGAGTACCTCAAACAATATTTATAAATTCAGGCGAATAATTTTTGCAAGAATAAAAATGAACACATTTCACCTATTACCCAAGATATAAATTTGGAGACGATCATTCCCATGGAATCTCTCCTATATATCCACTATGATGTCAATTCGTTCGGAATAACTATAGACACAAGCACATCAGTTACAGGTAATTGAATCTCTCCACTCTAAATTGTAATCAATTGCTTTCTCTCCAAACTGGCCGTCAATGGCGAAGCTAGAAAAAAATAATCAAAGGGGGTCAAAATTGTTCACAATTTTTTTTATACTTTTGATATAAAAATTTGGCACAAAGACGGTAAAAAACAGTATCACGGTATAAATTTTACCACAAATAAAAGGGGTCAAATTCGACAAGATTAGTAGTTTTGTTTTAGGGTACTAAAATGACATTTTACAAAAATTAAGGAGTTCAAGTGACCCCGTAGTTTTCAGTTTTCACATAGCTTCGCCACTGCAAATAGTATTATTACTCTCACAACGCAGATATTCGCCAAAGACAATCGGGCTAGTTAGGCCCGTAGTTTTCACCTAGCTTCGCCATTGCAAATGGTATTATTACTCTTACACCGCAGCTATTCGCCAAAGACCATCCAGCTAGTTAGGCCCTATCTGATTTTCCGAATACTTTTGGATCCTTCTTTCCACCTGGTCATTATATGCAGCGAAAGGAATCGAATTGCTAAAGCCCACTTCCATTCCTTCAGGATAAAACAAGAGGCTCGAACTCACTGGGCTCACACTGAGTTTTCTTGGATTCTCCAGAAGTTGGTTAGGCCTAGCGAATTGCTAAAGCCTAACTATTTGCAGTCGAACGCTATAGTCTGATCGATTCGGGCCAGGTGCAGATAGTCAAACTTGTATAATGACAAGTACGACTTGTATAAGTACAATAGATCCGGATAGAATAACAATCCGATTTGAATAACTTACATCTTTTTTAGAAGATGTGTTGCACTTTATTTTATCAAGGTGAAAAAAGATAGAACACTTATTTTGGGACGGAGATAATACGTCTCTCTCGTTATGACAGTAAAACTGGGATCCCTATTAAAATCGTCCAGGATTCAAACCAAAGAAGGAACTCATTACAAGGCCTAAAATAAAATATGCAGCCCAAAATTTAAAATCCAAGACTGGGACTTCACTCAAACATGTAAGCAAAGATCTAGTATCCGAGCCCTAGAACTAGGGAAAGAAAAATCATGTCTAACTGATGATTAGGACGGATTTATACTATCTATTTTCTATGTTTTTCGTCTCTATTATTCTCTATTTTCTTGTATTTAGTATATACTCCCTCCGTCCCAGGAAATCCGTCACTTTTTACCCAAAATGGCGTCCCGTTTGAAGCGTCACCTTTCCTAAAATGGAAATGTTTTATTAATATTCTATTATCCCACTAACTATTTCCTTCACTCATTCTCTCTCCTAAAATACTATTACACTCACAACACTTTTTAAATTTACTATTTCCTCCACTAATTCTCTCTCCTCTTTTCAAATTACACTCACAACATTTTTTCTTCCCACTTTTTTCCTTAATTTGCGTGTCAGGCCTAAAATGGTGACACTTTTCTTGGGACGGAGGGATTATTTGATGTATTTTGAGTGAATTATGTATTGTGAGTAATTATTGAGAAACAATGTAATTCGAGGGAGATTTAGAGAGTTATATCTTGTAATCGAATTCGCAATCAAGATTAAGGAGCTCAAGATCATCATCTCTTCATCAATGGAAGCCAACAAGGTCAAAGCAAAGTTCAAGGGTGTTGAAATCGCAGCAGAATCAGCGGGGCAGCAGCAGGGACGAGTTGTCCCAAGCACAATCAAGTCGTTCCCATCAACTGGACGACGGAATCAGAGAGAGGAAAATCAGGGACGAGTCGTCCCATTATTCACAAGTCGTCCTCAGCGCTGGCGGAAAACTGGCGACGGGAATTGGGCCGAATTTGGTATTTTTATGTTTTTAATTTATTTTCTTTTTCCTTTTTAACCTAGGTTATTTATGGGAGGAGGATATATATGCTCCTTTCCGACTTGTTTAGTTTTTATCTTTTATCATATTTTACATTAGTTTTTGGAGAAAACAATTGAAGCTTTTGTTTATTCCATGGAGGGCTAAAATCTCCATAACTTTGGATTAAGGTTCTTTGAGCCATTCTTTTTATGAATTGAAGTTTGTTTTCTCTTCCCCTTTATTTTCCTATTTCATTGTTTTACTTGTATTGCTTGATTATTATTGATTACTAGGGTTTAGAAACTTGATCAATTTCTTAATTCTTGTGATTAATTACTGCTAGAATTCCCTTCTATCGTGTCGGATTAGGGTTTTCATTGTAGCAATTTCATAAATCTTGTATGTGTCATCTTGATTTGTGAATTGGGTAAAACTAGATAATTATCTAATTGAAAGTATATTAGTAATTATTCCCAATCTTAGTTTCTTAAATCAAAATCAATTGTTATTCGAATTTTGACCGTGTCGGCTTAGTTTGTTTATCAATTAGGGTTTTTAGTTGACCGTGTCGCCGCTATTAACTATTATCAAAGAAAGAAACAGAGATTGAAATATATCTTGTGATTGGGTGAATAAGGGAATAAAGGAAGGTATTTAACCAATGATATTCGAAACTAGAATGGGGATAGAACCATGATCCAAAGTTCTCTTTAAATTATTGTTTACAACTCTATTTTCTTGTTTTAGTTTAATTACAACAATCTCATCAAGCAACCCCCCAAACTGGTCAGTGACTATTACATAAACAAATAACCGTTCTTCAGTGGATCGAGTCTGGACTTGCCCTTGCTGCAGTTTTGTAGCCGAGTCTTGTCTTGGTAAGTAATTTGTAGGCGTGCGACTTTAGCCTACCAAATTTTGGTGCCGTTGCCGGGGAACGGTGTTTATTTGTTTGTGTTCTTATTTAATTTCTGTATTTTTTTCTTTTATTTGTTTTCTTATTTATCTTTTATCTCTTGATTAGTTTCACCCTTGTCCCTTTGTGGTGTGGATCATTGTATGGTCTATACCAGTTCAACTAATAATCTTCTTTAGCTTCGTGATCCAGAAATAGAAAACTTTCAGGAAGAGGAGGAAAAATTTGTTGGTAGAAGAGATGGAAATTAATAATCCAGACCCGCCATTGACGCTGAGGCAGAAAACTGCTCCAAATTGGACGGAGCAACCACATGCAGTCACTTTTCCCGCTTTGCCTGCGGGAGTCACATTCGAGTTGAAACCGGGATTACTTAATCAATTGCCGAGTTTCAATGGGCTACCCGGTGAAAACCCGAATCAGCACGTATCTCAGTTCATGCAAGTTTGCAACAGCATGAAGCCTGCTAATCTTCCAATTGAGCAGCTTCTTCTTCGAGCCTTCTCCTTCACCTTGAAGGACAGAGCTAATATGTGGTACTATCATTTGGCCCCGAACAGTATAACCACCTGGCAGCAGATGAAGGAGGCATTTTTGGATGAGTTCTTTCCGGTGAACCAGATTAATGTCATGAAAAGGGACATTAGTAACATGGAACAGAAGGCAGATGAATCCTTTTACGAGTATTACAACCAGTTTCATACTCTAACCAGGAGTTGTCCTTATCATGGTTATGATGAGGACCAGTTAATTATGTACTTCCATGGGGGACTGACTGATCAGGATAAGAGGATGGTTGATTTTTACTGTGGGGGTAGTATTCTGAACAAAACCACTGCAGAGGCTCAGAAATTGTTGGATGAGCTAGCAAAGAGTACCAGAACCCATGGTAGGAGGTCCAGTATTAGACAGGTTAGCGCTATGGGCACAAGCAGTGGGGAGAATGAGAAGTTTGAGTCCGAGGTCAAGGAGTTGAAATGTATGATGAAGTAGTTACTGTTAAGTCGGACAGAAGGTCAGGAGAATGTGAATTCAGTTGGGTTCCCACAGCAGCAGTAGAGACAGTATAACTATGGGGGTAATCAACCCAATGATAG
Source organism: Adenophora triphylla var. japonica (assembly GCA_022495995.1). NCBI lineage: Eukaryota > Viridiplantae > Streptophyta > Magnoliopsida > Asterales > Campanulaceae > Adenophora > Adenophora triphylla. The sequence continues at coordinate 243,359 of JAFEMH010003083.1, forward strand.
ATGGGGACAACTACCACAGCAGCAGCAGCAGCAGTGTACAGATGACATGGTTCGTTCACTAGCCCAGAGTATGGCAATTATGACTAGTGGTTTCCAGAAGTATCAGCAGAAGACGGATGCTAGTATTGGTAACCTGGAGAGACAAATGGGGCAGATTGCAGAGGCAGTGGTAAGAATGGAAGCTAGAGAGGCGGCAAAATCATCACCTCAAGCGAAAACCTTCAAGCAAAATGTTAGCGCAGTGTATGTGAGGCGGAAGAAGAAAGTTGATGGACAAATGGTTTCTATAGATGCTGAACAGAAAGTTGACAAGAGAGTTGAGCCGGAGTTGGTGGTAGAGAAGGATGTACAGAAAGAGAAGGTTTTCGAGAAATATGTTCCACCACCATGTCGTGTATATGAGCCGATCCCACCTTTTTCGGAAGCATTGAAGAGAGACACCTCAAAGGAGCCTGACAAGGCTATTTTTGATACTTTGAAGAGGCTAGAGGTGAACATCCCATTCTTGGACCTTCTTCAGACCGTTCCGAAATATGCTAAGTTTCTGAAGGAGTTATGTACCACCAAGAGAAATCAGAAGCTAAGGAGTCAGAAAAAGATTAAGGTTATTGAACATGTTAGCGCGATTTATCAGAAAAAGATGCCCAAAAAGTGTAGTGATCCGGGCATGTTCGTGATTCCAGTGACTTTTGGGAGTAGTTCAGTTCAGAAAGCTATGCTTGATTTAGGGGCTTCAATCAATGTTATGCCTTGTACATTGTTTGAAAACTTTAAATTGGGTAAATTGGAGGATACTCGAGTAGTGATACAGTTGGCGGATAAGTCCAACGCATACCCAAAGGGGGTGGTTCGAGATGTCGAAGTCCGGGTTGGTGATTTGTTCTTGAGATGGAGTCGGATTCTGAGGCTCCCATTTTGTTGGGGAGGCCATTTATGTCTACTGCTGAGACAAAGCTGAATGTGAAAAATGGTTCTTTAAGCATGGAGTTTGATGGAAAAGTGGTAAGTTTGAATGCTTTCGATGATAAGAATTTTCCTGACAATGTTCGTAAGGTGTGCGCCATGGATTTGATGGAACCAAAAGCAAAGGATGGAGGTGCAGTAGATATTGATGATGGTGAAGCTCCAAAAGTGAAGCCGGAGGAAAAGAAGAAAGGAAAACCACCAAGGGTGGGGACGAAAGCAAAAGAGAAGATTAAGTGGAAGCTGAAATGGTCTCCAACAGGGAGGCATGTCATGGAACCGAAACATCTTTTAGAGGTAACTCGAAAAGATTTCTTTTATCCCCCTTACATTGATGAGACCCATGTTTGTGGGGCCTCCCGTCCCCTTACTTGATTATTCCTTGGTGCCCTTTTCCCCATGTTTTATTGTCCCGTATTTATGGTTTAGTGTCATTGAGGACAATGTCTAGTTTAAGCGTGGGGGGAAGGATGATTGTATCATTGTATATGCGTTATTTTTTGTTTAAAAAAAAAAAAAAAAGAGAAAAGAAAAGAGAGGCTAGGTGAAAACTGAAAACGGCACCTAGGCAAAAGGTGAGGAAGTAAGAAAAAAAAAAAAAGAGGCAAGGTGAAAACCGGAAACGGCACCTAGGCAAAAGGTGAGGAAGTGAAATGTTTACCATCTTTTATATCGTCGGAGTTGGAGACATAAGGGAAGTTTAGAGTGTTGGGTAGGATCACTATGGAGTAGGAGGTTTGGATAGTGGTGTCTAGGATTTAGAAACCCTCGTTCACTTTTGGAGTTATGAGGTGTGAGGACCCCGACACGGAACCTACACGTGTCCCGAGCTGGAGCGTCCTCAAACTAACCCCAATTATCCTAAACCTTTAAAACTTTTATTTAACTTTCAAAATTAAATACAATTATTATAACCATTTGAAATGAATCTAAACCTTTTCACAACGGAGAAATAATTGACTAACTTAGAAAGTAAGAAACGGTTTTAATTACAAAAAGGCCTCGGTTATAACATAAAGTAAAGATTTATAAATACAATTCCACAAATGAATTATACCAACGTACACTTTCTATACCAACCTAATCATACCCTGACAATTACCACAATATAACTTCCAAACTCCTCACCGCCCTTACTTGGCTGGTCCACCTGTCTCAGAATCTAAAAACAGTAAAGGGAGAGGGGTGAGAATAAATCTCAATGAGCTATTATGGATGCAGCAAGATACCAAACAAGATGCAACACATAGCATGGTAGCACATAACACATTATGAAAGCGGTAAACACATTACGTTACCTCATTTTACCTTTTCCCGTCTGAACAATAAGTCGTACAACGTGGGAGTAAAACTCCACTCTTTGGTGAATTGCCTCCAGCACATTCACCTCTTATAGGACTCATACCCCAGAGATCCATATAAGAAAGGATACCTATATTAGAGTATCCAACAATAATATCGTCCCTCCTTACAACGATCGCAGCAGTGCAGCCGTAAAGCTTTTTGGGTCAATACGATCGTTAGCACGGCCCACTCCGTGGCCACAGAGTGGGGAAGGGTCACCGGTATGACGAACCTTCAATCACTTATTGAACAAATCAATAATTGATTGAAATCCATCATACCCACCCGAACATAAACACGCTCGAAGCACATGATAGATACTTGAGATAATCCACAAAACGGGATAACAATATAACAACATGGTAATGTATACTCATGCCAATCAATACCATAATGCAACATTCAAGTAATACACTATGCATAGTATCATCAATAAATATGAATGATAACAAATAAATCCACAATTGGGATAACCATACAACCACATAGTAAACATATCCATACTTGGAATACCAATGCAATAACTTGCCAAATAATCCACACCGGAATACCATAAAATCAACATGCCATATAATCCACCATTGGGATATAACACCACTATATAACTCATAATCCACACTTTGGGATGCTACATAACACCTGTCAAATAGTCCATACTTAGGATATTAAGGTAACCATATAATCACTAATTCCACAACTTGGAATAACCATGCCACAAAGTGATACATACCCATTACCAATTAGCTCAATAGTGAAACCTATAGCTTTTACGCTATTGCAACTACTCACCAAAGATATGGAGTAAGTAAGGCCACTATGAATCGTAAACCATTCTTACATAATAATTATACCACCTCGAACAACCTTAATAAAAGTTCAAGATCTATTTCCCAAGTTGGAACTATTTTGATGAAGTTACAAATCAAACCTATCAACCATTTTCAGGACAATAATTAAACTACTTCCACAATTCCATTTTGATCCCTTAAGATGTCATTGTATAGCCAAAGTATTCTACTTTAATCTAGGTTAAAGAGATTTCATTTTGGTTCCAGTTTGATTTGATTTAAACAGCTTAGAAATTGATGCAAAGTAACCAGGCCAGGGCACGACTCGTGCCCCAGGGCACGACTCGTGCCCATTTGACATTCCCAGATTCCGGCGTCCCAACCGGCACGACTTCAGCTTAAACTTGGTCACGACTCGTCCCTATCCAAGGCACGACTCGTGCCACGGGGCACGACTCGTGCCACCGAACCCGAAATTGAAACGAGGCCAAAATCCTTCAACAACCCCAAACCAATTTGTTCCCAAACTAATTTTCCTCTGTTTTGTGAACCTAAAATGCTTACTAAACTTCATACTTTTCATACCAAATCATTTAAACTTCAAAATAACATAAACCTAAGTTAAATTACAATTTGATTTTTCACCCAATTCACTACCCCATTTCAAGTTAAATTCTCTTAATCCAACCAACACATTTTCTTATACTCTTGATCAACTTCTATGAACCAAAACATCATTCTCTAACATTTACAGATTTCCAAACTCCAAGAAGGTTTTCAATCATCAAAACCATTATAACAACAACAACAACAACAACAACATAGTTCATGAACATTTAAAGAAGGGAAGGTCATAATAACTCACATTAAAAATCGGAGATGGATCAGGGATTTCTTTAGCTTGAAGAACTCTTCTTGGTCTCCCGATTCCAAAAGTGCTCCCGGATTGAAAAATGGTGAAGATTTGAGCTTGGATTCAAAGTTTGGATGGAGGGCTTCAATGGAGTTCCTCTAGTCTTTCTCTAGGAAGGAAATGGGATGAATGAAGGAGAAGGAGGAAGGAGTATAAAATGGATAAAGGAGGAGGGGGGGGCCGGTCCAAGGAGGGATTTGGGGAGGATTTTTAGGGGATTTGTCCCCTACTAAAATTACTCCCTACCACAACTCTTTCATTATTTTTAAATTAATTCTCCCAACCCAACATTTTATTTGTCCAATTTATTACCACTCCATTTTATTACTTTATTTATTTCTACTTATTATTTTTCCTTTAGAACACTATTTATTTCCTTATCATTTTATCCTAATATAAGAAATTTAAAGATATAAAATAAACACATAAGGTTGATATTAATTTTAAAAGTATATAATGTTATACTAGAATTGTGTCTAGGGTTAGGGTCGTCACACTCACTCCCCCTTAAAGAAAATTCGTCCCGAATTTGACTGTCACTTACCTAACTGATCAACCCGCATCGGTTACAAGTATACATCAAACTTCAATTTCCAAATAGTCTCTTCAATGTTGTGATTCTTCTTCCAAAGAAATTAAATTTCTAATTCCATTAATAATATGATGTTACCACTTAATGATCCAAGCATACTATGCAAATATCACTAACACGAATTTTCCGATTTCAATGAAAATATAAATAATTAAAGTATTACAACTTAGGTCACCAAATACATTACAATATCACATTAAAACTTCAAATACTCTACAATTTGCTCCAAGTCAGTCTATAAGCCAAATCACCGACCTTTCCTAAACTTCAAATGGGTTATCAAACTTTGGCGCCACTTTATCTTAGGTCTTGCCTCTCCAATTTCACCCCAACAAATTAGAGATCGATATTTTCTTCCCAAACTATGCCTCATACGGTTTTATCTAAATGTTAGAATGACAACTACTATTATACGCACTCAACCCTTGGTAACCATACGTACTATTAACTATTAACATCCATTGCATATGCCCGTAGCCTATTCTCAATAATAAGTAATGATTCCTCAAATTTTTCACAAGGTTAAATTTAATAGCCTTCCTACACTCCAAATGGATCTTCCCAAATGAATGACTATCCAATCTTTTTAATACTATGGAGTTTATACAACCAAACTATCTCCTAACATATATGAGGACTTAATAAATATCTCATGATATAAACATCAAATAACTGCCCATGAAATAATAAATATGCACATGCTAATACGATCATGATTTCTATAAACGGAACACTGGTCGACTATATAACACAATTCAATGTTCCACTTATTTTCCGGTCCAGAGACAGATCAAATATTCAAATCAAATGGTTGGCCGCCCACAACGGAGCCGTTCCAACTCCAAAACAAAAACCGAGTCTATTGCGACCGACACAATAACAACCCCAAAATTTATCAAATCATTTCTCGGATCAAAACTGTAATGTAATCAATCACTATAGGGGGACTAGGTTGCCTTCTTACTTGCTTCTGCACGAACTATATCTTTAAAATAACCAATCTTTCGAAAATTTACAACATCTTTCAAAATTCCAAGGATAGATAAAATGAGATCAAATGAGACTCGAATGGTTTATTTATTTAAAACTGTCCCATACCAGTTTTAATTAACTAAACCACTCACACTCTTAAGAAATTTTCAAAAGATTGATAAGCTACCAAAAATAACTCGAGTGATTTAATTATCTACAACCGTCCCATACCAGTTGTAGATAGTTAAATTACTCACAGATTTTAATGTACACAAAAACGGTTCACCGACCTTATTAAATCAATTATCCCCGAATGGTACAAATGCTCACACCGAAGTTCAACACACACTTTCAATTGTTAAACACAATTAAACAATACCAACATAATATTCTTGTTTGACCTCTATTTATATTATAGCCACCACTTATAATATTTATACTTAGTTAATTTCTCTATAAGAAAACACAATCTTGCCATACTATTACTATTTCCGATAAATAACACTAAACAATCATTAAGCTTATAAACTAGGTAAATCATCCTCAATTCGATAATTCCTCAAGTTGTATATTCAACACTTTTACTTAATTTGAGTCATCTATTCCCTACCTTTAATATTGGTATTGTACTTAGCAACAACATATTGTAAAACATCTAGTTCCCAATCAAATACCATAATTTCTAAATCAGAGAATATAATTGGAACTCACATAGATCAATCATTCCCGAATTTCAATTAAACATTACAGTATAATCTAACTTAACTCTCAATAACCATCAACAAACTCAAAATCCGTACAACGTCAATATCTTTCAAGCATCACACAAATCCCTCATACGATTCACGTAACTAAGTCGAACTATAGTATATAACCATCCTAAAGTATCCTGTCTCCCAATAAGATTCATCCTCATTTTCTCAACTAATGATAATCAATTCTCAAAACGAACCCTATACCTATCTTACCAATTTCTGAAGTTGACCCTATAAGTCACCAATAACTACGTCTATTATACTTCTTCACATTTACCCTATTTACCTCTCCATAGCTATTACACAATCCATAAATCAAAACGGTCATACTAGATATAAATGTTGTCTTAAGTATATCCTTAAAGCAATTGTTCACTGAAATTGTAACACTCCGAAAATTCAACTAATAACCATTGAGTATCCTACTAGTTTCTAAAATCATTCATACAAATCGTCAACAAGTGCTAACGAATACTTATTCTTCACAGTTACCTATTTAAGATTTCTATAACCCTTTGATTAACCACCAAGTATCATCTTTTCTAAATATAGTACCTTATAGCAACTCAAAATCTCAACATCCTGGTATGATACCACGATGAAAACCTAATTTGAAACTCACACAGAAAACACCACTTAGTCAACTAATAGCACGCAAGGCAAAGATATATTAATTCCATAAGATCTCGTACTCGCGATATTTTATAACTCATCTAATCCCACTTAGACTATCACTTCCAATACTAGTCTCATATATCTAGTCTCTTCCACGAGATACCAATGAATAAATAATCATGCAACTATACAACCATACACTACTCTTAATTAGGCCATATACCTAACCTCCACTAAGAGTTCACAAATTCATTTACCACCGTACATGAGATAACTCACGGTTCTTTTACTTAAATATAACACATAACCTCCACATTCTTTAGGTCATACTTTCGACACTTACGCATATGTGATAAAATAGCAAATAATGACTCATCCGCCTCTACCACACACGGAGGCAAATCAAACATAGATAAGGAGACTCGCTTCCTGCGACAGTCCTCCCAAATCACAATCACCATGATAAACAAGAATAATTCAAGGTACTCTCCCGTAGGAATAGAACCTCCAACACATAAGGCAACTTTTAGGCCAATTTATGCAAATAAAAGGTGAAATGTAATGCCACATGAGAACGAATGAACAGGGATTTATAAAAGTATGAACCCTAACTCCTGAGACAGGTAAAATACCTCAAATGATGGTGGAGGAATCTATCATTTCCATAACTCACCTTTCCTTGATTCCTTGGATGGTCAATATCATTTCCTGTCTTTGATCAAATTCCTGCGTTAAACTCTCGACGTAAATTATCGCACACTCTCACTCAGCTAGACTCTACCCGAGAACTCTAACCGAGCTCTGATACCAACTGTGAGGACCCCGACACGGAACCTACACGTGTCCCGAGCTGGAGCGTCCTCAAACTAACCCCAATTATCCTAAACCTTTAAAACTTTTATTTAACTTTCAAAATTAAATACAATTATTATAACCATTTGAAATGAATCTAAACCTTTTCACAACGGAGAAATAATTGACTAACTTAGAAAGTAAGAAACGGTTTTAATTACAAAAAGGCCTCGGTTATAACATAAAGTAAAGATTTATAAATACAATTCCACAAATGAATTATACCAACGTACACTTTCTATACCAACCTAATCATACCCTGACAATTACCACAATATAACTTCCAAACTCCTCACCGCCCTTACTTGGGCCGGTCCACCGTCTCGGAATCTAAAAACAAGAAAGGGAGAGGGGTGAGAATAAATCTCAAATGAGCTATTATGGATGCGGCAAGATACCAAACAAGATGCGGCCACATAGCATGGTAGCACATAACACATTATGAAAGCGGTAAACACATTACGTTACCTCATTTTGCCTTTTCCCGTCTGAACAATAAGTCGTACAACGTGGGAGTAAAACTCCACTCTTTGGTGAATTGCCTCCAGCACATTCACCTCTTATAGGACTCATACCCCAGAGATCCATATAAGAAAGGATACCTATATTAGAGTATCCAACAATAATATCGTCCTCCTTACAACGATCGCAACAGTGCAGTAAAGCTTTTTGGGTCAATACGGTCGTTAGCACGGCCCGCTCACCGTGGCCACAGAGTGGGGAAGGGTCACCGGTATGACGAACCTTCAATCACTTATTGAACAAATCAATAATTGATTGAAATCCATCATACCCACCCGAACATAAACACGCTCAAGCACATGATAGATACTTGAGATAATCCACAAAACGGGATAACAATATAACAACATGGTAATGTATACTCATGCCAATCAATACCATAATGCAACATTCAAGTAATACACTATGCATAGTATCATCAATAAATATGAATGATAACAAATAAATCCACAATTGGGATAACCATACAACCACATAGTAAACATATCCATACTTGGAATACCAATGCAATAACTTGCCAAATAATCCACACCGGAATACCATAAAATCAACATGCCATATAATCCACCATTGGGATATAACACCACTATATAACTCATAATCCACACTTTGGGATGCTACATAACACCTGTCAAATAGTCCATACTTAGGATATTAAGGTAACCATATAATCACTAATTCCACAACTTGGAATAACCATGCCACAAAGTGATACATACCCATTACCAATTAGCTCAATAGTGAAACCTATAGCTTTTACGCTATTGCAACTACTCACCAAAGATATGGAGTAAGTAAGGCCACTATGAATCGTAAACCATTCTTACATAATTATTATACCACCTTGAACAACCTTAATAAAAGTTCAAGATCTATTTCCCAAGTTGGAACTATTTTGATGAAGTTACAAATCAAACCTATCAACCATTTTCGGGACAATAATTAAACTACTTCCACAATTCCATTTTGATCCCTTAAGATGTCATTGTATAGCCAAAGTATTCTACTTTAATCTAGGTTAAAGAGATTTCATTTTGGTTCCAGTTTGATTTGATTTAAACAGCTTAGAAATTGATGCAAAGTAACCAGGCCAGGGCACGACTCGTGCCCCAGGGCACGACTCGTGCCCATTTGACATTCCCCAGATTCCAGCGTCCCCAACCAGCACGACATCAGCTTAAACTTGGTCACGAATCGTCCCTATCCAAGGCACGACTCGTGCCACAGGGCACGACTCGTGCCCTGAACCCCAGTCGAAACAGGCCAAAATCCTTCAACAACCCCAAACCAATTTGTTCCCAAACTAATTTTCCTCTGTTTTGTGAACCTAAAATGCTTACTAAACTTCATACTTTTCATACCAAATCATTTAAACTTCAAAATAACATAAACCTAAGTTAAATTACAATTTGATTTTTCACCCAATTCACTACCCCATTTCAAGTTAAATTCTCTTAATCCAACCAACACATTTTCTTATACTCTTGATCAACTTCTATGAACCAAAACATCATTCTCTAACATTTACAGATTTCCAAACTCCAAGAAGGTTTTCAATCATCAAAACCATTATAACAACAACAACAACAACAACATAGTTCATGAACATTTAAAGAAGGGAAGGTCATAATAACTCACATTAAAAATCGGAGATGGATCAGGGATTTCTTTAGCTTGAAGAACTCTTCTTGGTCTCCCGATTCCAAAAGTGCTCCCGGATTGAAAAATGGTGAAGATTTGAGCTTGGATTCAAAGTTTGGATGGAGGGCTTCAATGGAGTTCCTCTAGTCTTTCTCTAGGAAGGAAATGGGATGAATGAAGGAGAAGGAGGAAGGAGTATAAAATGGATAAAGGAGGAGGGGGCCGGTCGAGGAGGGATTTGGGGAGGATTTTTAGGGGATTTGTCCCCTACTAAAATTACTCCCTACCACAACTCTTTCATTATTTTTAAATTAATTCTCCCAACCCAACATTTTATTTGTCCAATTTATTACCACTCCATTTTATTACTTTATTTATTTCTACTTATTATTTTTCCTTTAGAACACTATTTATTTCCTTATCATTTTATCCTAATATAAGAAATTTAAAGATATAAAATAAACACATAAGGTTGATATTAATTTTAAAAGTATATAATGTTATACTAGAATTGTGTCTAGGGTTAGGGTCGTCACATGAGGGGTGTTGGTGCTTTTCACGAGGTGAATTTTGTTTAAGGATTGCAACCTTAACAATGATTTCTTTTTATGAGGGTGTATGTAATGTGAGCCAAGCGTGGGAGAAACATAGGACATATTTAGTTCTTCTTGGCTTTTATTTGTGTGGAACTTAGTTTGGATACCGTTTTATTATGGGAGTTGGTATCAAGCTAAGGTCATTATTTTCATTGTTTTTATATTTTGGTGTTATAAGGAGACAGAGTTTATATTACTCCGATGATTATTATTTTTCATTGACTTGCGTTGGCGGATTAGAGGAGTCTAGGAATCATTTACATTCCATGCATCTGTTTTAGACCGGTGTTAGATTGAAGTTTAGGATATTACTCAGGGACGAGTAATGGTCTAAGCGTGGGGGTATTTGATAGGACGAATTTATACTATCTATTTCCTATGTTTTCCGTCCCTATTATTCCCTATTTTCTTGTATTTAGTATATATTTGATGTACTTTGAGTGAATTATGTATTGTGAGAAATTATTGAGAAACAATGTAATTCGAGGGAGATTTAGAGAGTTATACCTTGTAATCGAATTCGCAATCAAGATTAAGGAGCTCAAGATCATCATCTCTTCATCAATGGAAGCCAACAAGGTCAAAGCAAAGTTCAAAGGTGTTGAAATCGCGGCAGAATCAGCGGGGCAGCAGCAGGGACGAGTCGTACCAAGCACAACCAAGTCGTCCCCAACAACTGGACGACGGAATCAGAGAGAGGAAAATCAGGGACGAGTCCTTCCATTATTCACGAGTCGTCCTCAGCGCTGGCGGAAAACTGGCGACGGGAATTGGGCCGAATTTGGTATTTTTATGTTTTTAATTTATTTTCTTTTTCCTTTTTAACCTAGGTTATTTATGGGAGGAGGATATATATGCTCCTTTTCGACTTGTTTAGTTTTTATCTTTTATCATATTTTACATTAGTTTTTGGAGAAAACAATTGAAGCTTTTGTTTATTCCATGGAGGGCTAAAATCTCCATAACTTTGGATTAAGGTTCTTTGAACCATTCTTTTTATGAATTGAGATTTGCTTTCTCTTCCCCTTTATTTTCCTATTTCATAGTTTTACTTGTATTGCTTGATTATTATTGATTACTAAGGTTTAGAAACTTGATCAATTTCTTAATTCTTGTGCTTAATTACTGCTAGAATTTCCTTCTATCGTGTCGGATTAGGATTTTCATTGTAGCAATTTCATAAATCTTGCATGTGTCATCTTGATTTGTGAATTGGGTAAAACTAGATAATTATCTAATTGAAAGTATATTAGTAATTATTCCCAATCTTAGTTTCTTAAATCAAAATCAATTGTTATTCGAATTTTGACTGTGTCGGCTTAGTTTGTTTATCAATTAGAGTTTTTAGTTGAGCGTGTCGCCGTTATTAACTATTATCAAAGAAAGAAACAGAGATTGAAATATATCTTGTGATTGGGTGAATAGGAAAATAAAGGAAAGGATTTAACCAATGATATTCGAAACTAGAATGGGGATAGAACTAAGATCCAAAGCTCTCTTTAAATTATTGTTTACAACTCTATTTTCTTGCTTTAGTTTAATTACAACAATCTCATCAAGCAACCCCCCAAACTGGTCAGTGACTATTACATAAACAAATAACCGTTCTTCAGTGGATCGATCCTGGACTTGTCCTTGCTGCAATTTTGTAGCCGAGTCTTGTCTTGATAAGTAATTTGTAGGCGTGCGACTTTAGCCTACCACTAACCCCCTTATCATCAAAGACCGGGACTTGAAGCAAACACGTGATTTACCTTATGTTTTAAGGTGTACTTCTTTTTCGTTTTTTCTTCTCCCTTCTCCATTCTCCAGTTGATGTTGGTTAACTTTTAAGGGTAGGTTTAGAATAGTAAGAAAAATTTGACAGGATTAACAGTAAGAAGGCTCAAATTGTAATCAGAAACTGAGAAACCTACCATATGCATAGAAGCAGTATGAGGGGAACCAAACTAATCGATTTGGGCAAGTACAAGTACAGGGGACCAAAATAAAATTTAATCCTTTAATTACGCTCATAAAAAGGTTTGCAGACCAAGTTTTCCTCACCAACTGCACATCTAACTATCCACAAAATGCAAAGACCATAACCACTCAGTTAATTTTCCCCTCCCAATTCACTGTTTAATCATAACACTTTCTTCTTTTGAGAAAATATTATATATATATATATATATATATATATATATATATATATATATATATATATAAATATATACTCCCTCCGTCCCGGTTCACTTGGCACCAACTTTTTGGGTGTAGGAATTAAGAAAAAGTGATGTAAGAAAGAGAAAAAGTTAAATATTGTGAGTATGAAGAATTAAATAGGAGAGAGAATGAGTGGGAGGAATAGTTAGGAGAGAGAATGTTGTGAGTGTAAAAGTGAAGTAGGAGAGAGAATGAGTGGAGGGAATAGTGAATATTCTTTTCCATTTTGGGCAGTGCCAAGTGAAGTGGGACGACCCAAAATGGAAATTAGTGCCAAGTGAAGTGGGACGGAGGGAGTATTTGTTTAAGAATGGAACAGAAAATTCAACACAAAAATAAATTTTCATGTTGGTAGAGAGGGAGGGAGTATTTCATATACACAAGTACATCCTAAAATAATTACTCAAAAATGGATCCAGATAATAACACATCAAGATTCCACACTCAACAAATACTCATCAGAAACAACTTTTTCGATTACAAACTCAAAAGTCAGAATAAACGGACTTTACCCAGCTCACACGAGACATAATAAAATCTCTAAACACAGTAATGGGTTCATATACATTAAAAGATGAAATGATCCCCACAGTACATAATTAAGTAATCCACCTAGCATCTCTATATCAAATTAACAACACATGGTGTATAACATCCAACAACACAGCTTTGGAAAGAGAGAATAGATGTAAAATTAATCTCTCAATCCACATATTTACCGAATTACAGTTGACAATCATATCAAACTTTATTCGCACAAGATAAAAAACTAAAAACACGCAATGATTGTAACCGTAATTCCAAAAGACCACAAGTGGGGCATAGCTACTTACCCAGACCATCCTCTTTGAGAACTCCCAGAAGACTGACCATTCAATCTGTCAAGCACGGCATTGAAATCAACAGGTTGGCCGCTCTCCTCTAGCCGTTGGATCACACTCGTTACGTGGTCGCCCCTGTACCCCATGCTTACCAACTTATCAATCAGTTCATTGTAAGGATGGTTGCGCATGAACTGAGGGGGGCGGACCATGATATTGCCGCTACTTTGTTGCGGGTTTGGAGGGAAGCTGGTTTGTTGGAATTGCGGTGGTTGGGTCTGATGCTGAGATCTTCCTCCTTCACTTTCATACATCATATAACCCCCAGGAGACAGTGTAGGATGGGGTCCACTGGGTCCACCAGGTCCATACCCATCACCAGATTGACCACCGAAACTGGCCTTGAGATGCTGAGGTGGTGGCTGTTGCTGCATAGTGCGACCTGGTCCACCATAGCCGTATGGCATTGCTGGGGTAGGGCTGGGCTGAGGAATTCCTGAATATGACATTTGCATTGGAATGCTGCTTGGGAGTGTTTCTTGAGGAGAAGGATTTGCTGGTTGACTTGGTAAATAAGTAGGGTAAACCGGAGTGGACGAGGGTCTCGCTTGGGGTGGTTGCTGGGGTGGTTGCATCTGCTGAGGTGGCTGTGGGGCCCACTGCTGCTGATACTGAGGTGGTGGTAGCTGAAGTTGTGCCTGTGGCTGATTCACTTGAGGTTGTGTGGGCTGTTGTGTACGATACTGGGAATCAGACAGCAGATATTGACCCTGTGAATGTTGTGGCGGGGCAGGTAAACTTGGCAGCTGGGTTGGGGGTAAATAATATGCTTGTGGTTGGGTCAGGGCCTGAGAAGGCATTGGTGGCTGGGGTGCTGCTGGCTGTGGTAGCTCTGCAGGCCTGGTGGAAAGGGTAGACTGTGGTGGAACTTGATGAGGAAGGGCAAGAGCTAATTGCTGGCCATGAGAGTCCGTTGTATTGTCACTCTTTTGGGGTGGTTCAGAAGGAGGTGGGGTAGACCTTCCGTCACTTTTTTGGGAACTGGGAGAGGATTCTTTCTGTGCCAGCTGAAGCTTCGCAAGTTCTTTCTGCGTTTCGGCAAGCTCTTGCTTGTCTCTTAGGATCTGAACTGACCTGTGGACCTGTAATGCATATCATGAGACGACAGGAACTTCAAATTAACAGGTGAAAATGTGGAGTACATTCAAGAAATCACAAAGAATATGCATGGTCCGGAAGTGAGCCCAGTCCAAGTGCTATTGGGTGGAAAAACATGCAAATTTATTTCACTACGTTGGGGTAAGGGGAGGGGGTCGGATGTACACAGCCTTGCCCCTGTATTAAAGCACAGAGAGGTTGTTTCCGAATGACCCACGATGAAAATTGCATCGAAATTTGCATGGACTGACTGCTGCTTTATAACAAAGAAGTGCAAACAGTTTAGTGAGCCATTTTGTTTCATTCCATCATATTCCCGAGCCAAAAAATAGTGAGTCTTTGGCTCCATTGGAAATGATGGAAAAAGCTTGAACAAGAATATCAAGAAAATTTTGGAGGCTGTTGCCTGTTCTAGATAATTCGAAATATCAGAAGAAATATAATGGCAAAACAATCAAACTAATTCATGACATTTGTATGCGTAGTGAGAAGAATGCAACTGGAAAGATGACACAGTTCCTAGCAACTACGGAGTACAAGTTAAGGAATGCAAAATAACATTAGTTAAAGTAGTCCTTGAAGTATCCAAGCTACCTTTTGCGGAATTTCCTTAACTTGATTAGATTTATGTAATCCACAAATATTAAGTGTGAAAATGTTCTTGAAATCGGTAGAGGCTTGTAAAATGACCAACTACATTCAGCAATTTCTTCATATGGGAGCATAAGGGCCACCATATGCCACCTTTTATAGTCGAAGATACACCCAAAAAAGGTTTCTTCATTACACATGGGAGATTACAGTTTAAAGACGCATCATAACAACTTACCTCTTGAAGATGCTTTTCAAGAGATCTCAGTTTTGTATCTGCCTCTCCATGATCACGTCCTAAATCAGAGCGCATTTCCCCAATTGATTTATCAAGATTGTAGCAATACAATTCCAACTGTGACATACGCGAACTTAGCCCCTCGAGGAAGCGCATGAGATTGTCTGAATATTTCTTCATGGACCTCTCCACAGCAACAAGCACATCTTGGTTAATAGATTCTTCTGGAGGACTATAAGATGTGGCAGGGAATGATGGTCTTGCCATTCTGCTTTTGTTAAACTCCTGCTAATCATAAGAACGGAGTATCTTCAAGCTACTGAATAAGCTCAAATTTAAATAAGAAACTTAGAAAAAAAAAAAACACTGATAAAGATAAGAAATAGGGAAAGTGCACGTCAGACATCCAAATAATGAAGAACGCGACATCTTCCAGTATAGGGGGTTGTCACTAAGACTAACTTCCATAGTCCAGTCACCTCCATACACCACTTAATTTTACATAGCAAGCATGCAGGTACAGTTGTAAATTTATCAATTCTAAGATCAGCTGAATGCACGAAGTCTTCAAAAATTCAGCCTCACTAATCATTCTTCCTAAGAGGAGTTGTCTACAGATTTATGGATTAATAGTTAACTGGTTTGAGTACCTTCTTACTCCACCATCTAATATTTCATTGTAACCCACCAGTGAAAGGTATAGTCATAAACTAAAGAGTATCATTGATCTTATCAAAAGAAAAAGAGACCATCAGACGAAGGTGAAGTTGGTTTTTTATTTTTTTTATTTTGATAAGACGAAGGTGAAAAAGTAACAATCATGCACACTTTACATACAAGCAACACTTCAGTGTTCAATCAGCCTACAAATCTAATGACTGACAGCAAATGTAACCTACCGCAGCTCATAACGCAACTACCATACAATGACTTAACATCACCAATCCCCAAAGTCTTCTAGTAGACTGATAGGATATACTCCCTCCGTCTCACAACAAACTACACACTTTCCTAGGGGCATCTCACTACAAACTACACACTTCCTAAAATGGAAATGTTTTATTACTTTATATTAATGGGACCCACATGGCATACTCACAATAACAATTCAATTATTATTTCCTACCTCACTCTCTCCCGTACCTCACTTTTCATACTCACAACACCTACTCCACTAACATTTTTCCTTAATTCCCATGCAAATAGAGAGTGTGTAGTTTGTAGTGGGACGGAGTTATACCCTTAACACTTCAAGAAACGTCTTGTATCTATAATAGACACAAGCAGACTCCCTTCAAACTGTCAGTTTAGTGGATAATGGATGAGTTTGAAACATCACTCTCACTTCCACTTGTAACTTCAATTCAAATTTTCTTCATTATACAGTTTACTTATTCCTTAAGATTAGTTACGAGTTAAGATTGCTTAAGCAATTCTGTTCCCATCTAGTAATAGTGGTAATAGTAGGAGAGCGAGGTGGGTCACCTATAAACGAAAGCAGAGGCTGAAAGGACCATTTCTTGAGCTACTATAGCAGTACAGCTTCTCATTTGAGTAGAACCGTATAAATAAAGGCCATCGATCACCAACTTTTTCACAAAGATTTATTTATTGAGCACATAATAGCTACAATCTACGAGCCAACAGTTACAGGGCTCATTGCCCTTCCTCTCTGGAAGAAGCTTGCATCCCTTACCTTCCCGCCTTATTATATTTCCCAATCTATTAATTGACCATCCCCTCTTCATTGTATTTCCCAATCTTTTCAATTGACCATCCCCAACTGGGAGGATAAAATTCCACTTATTGCCGGGATCAACTACCACTTCTGAATTCAAATCCTAACCAGAATGAAATTCTTCACTTTGCAACCTTAAAAGGTTGGTATACAAGCAGTTGCACCTAAACAGTAGGAGGGGTTGTCCCTTTACATTTTTTTTTTTTTAAAACACTTGCATCTAATACTATCAATTTTAACATTTTTTAAATTATGAATTACTTTACGGATTATTACCCCTAAAATCGTGAAATTATTAACTGCGTAGGAACTTTGCCCAGATTACGCTAGGCTTAAGCCCACTTTTTGCTTCCAAATAAGTACTACTTTTAATTCAAACTTGCTCACAAAAGTCCGAAAAACATTGGATATTCACATAGGAATCTTTAAACATAGCATTACTGAATTAGAATCGTAGTTCTATCAAAGCTTCAAATTCTGATAGGAAGACAACATTAAATTTTCCCCATATGAATAACTTCCATGTTCACCACTATACACATGCCAAAAGGGGATGAATGGTTCAACTGTTGAGAGGTAAAGAGAACTCCAAATCATGGGATTCAGTTTATGCTCAATGGTCAAACTATTACATCCATCAGATTGGGATTTCAACTAAAACCAATAGCTACAACTTACCGGAGACCAAATCCCTGCCAATGCATATAGCACCCCAGCTTTATATCACCTGCTACATATACTAAGTTTTTATCAGAATGAACTTCATAAAATGACTACTAAAGTCCACTGAGGGTCCCATCTGAACAATGTAATTCTGTCCTGTCAGAGCATCATATCTCTACTTAAGATCTAAATACCAGGTTAGATAGTGTTTTCCAGCTGCATTAGGGCAACTCCAATGGTAGGTATCAAACAAAAATTTGATACCTACTCAAATGATACCTACTCAAAGGTATTAGCATCTCCAATAGCAAATTAAAGAGGTACGGGGTACCAAATTTTGGCGTGGTACTAAGGAACCACACCAAATTTTGGTGTGGTACTTTAATTTAGATTCAATTTGTGTTCAATTATTATTTAACACTATTTATATTTAATTATTATAAATTAATATTATATGGGATAGAATTTTAATAAAACAAAAATAATTGAGTTATTAATTTGACACCTACCCTTGGAGATGCTAATACCTTTTATATAGGTATCAAAATTTGATTTTTGATACCTACCATTGGAGATGGTAATTTGATACCTTGTGAATAGTGACCTATGGGTATCAAATTTGATTTTGTTACCCATGCCTAAGTACCATGCTTTGGAGACGCCCTTACTGCTATATGCATGACCAATTGGGCATGCATAAATAATCGATACAAACAAGCCAAACACCAAATGAGGTTGATTGTCACAAAAACCTTTTTGTTTTTACAGGATAAATCAACTTTTGAATTTAGTATGACATTTATGAAACAGCTTGAAGTTTAAACAAGAAAATGGAGTAAACAAAATGTCATTTTACTCCAACTAATGTCCAAATAAATGCAAATTGGTATCAGCTACAGCAGTGGCGAAGCCAGCAGGCATCTTTGGGAAGGGGGTCAAGTTTGCCTTATGAATATAGGAGTATATTATAATTAAGGCATTCAAATTTATGAGAAGGGGGTCAAAAAAAGCTATACTCTCTCCCTCCCATTCGAAAAGGCACAAATTTCCATTTTGGGTGTCCCATTTAAGAAGACACACTCCCAAAATGGAAAGTTTTTTATACACCTTTATTCATTGGACTCACTTGTCATACTCACAATAGTTATACACTTACTATTTCCTACCCCACTTTCCCTCTCCTACCTCACTTTTCATGCTCACAACACTTATTCCATTATACATTTTCCTTAATTCCCGTGCAAGACCAATTTTGTGCCTTTTCGGATGGGGCGGATAGTACATATTTTACCAAAAATCGATGGGGTTAAAAAAACTATATGGTGCATATTTTACCCAAAATCGAGGGGGTCAATTTAATAAAATTATTAGTTTTAGTAGTAAAACGTCATTTCCCTAAAATCTGAATGTGCAAAAAATTGTCAATTTTCAAAATTGAAGGGGGTCAATCTCTTGGCTATAAGCTGGCTTCGCCGGTGATCCACAGGCCGCACAAGTTTAAGGTAAGTTTTCGTCCCTTCCCTATTTCCCTTAATAGACTTAAGAAAAGAGATTGTAATATGTCATTTCCCAATAAGATAATAAACAGTCACCTCGCAAATCACAGTCCCCAATAGTGCTGTTCTCGTCACTTACAATGTATCTTTAACCATATTCAGACATATATTCACAACCAGTAGTAGGTCCTGATTTAAGCGAAAGTAAATTTCAGTTACATTCAATTCAACTAGGAGTAGGTCCTGATTTAGAAAACTACAATTGTGGCACTCACTGAGTAAGACCCACAAACACCACAGGGCCTCATATGAGCTGTTAATTTCACCTTATACAAAATGTGCAAAAAACAAAGAAAAGCCCCACTCTACTCAATACTATTATAAATAACACAAACAAAAACAAAATCCACAGTAGCACACAGGTAATTTGATCAAAACTACAATCGATTCCTACCTTCAGCACTAACTTTATGAGCACTCAAAAGTCGCTTTCAAAATCCAACTTCAATAGATTCTCAAAATAAAATTGTGACACACACAATCATACCAATTTCAATAAACGCTAGAACTAATCACACAAATAGCATATCAATGCAAAAATATATATAAAAAAAAACCACACAAATTGAGAACAGTACAAGACCTTAGCTGAATTGGATGCGATTGAAGGATCGGAGTGTGCTCCATTAGCTGCTTCCTGATTAGCGAAGTCATCATAAGAACAAAGAATATCATCCGATGCGAAATCAAACCCTTTTGAGCCAGAATTGTTACGACCTGATGATCCAGATGCCATGGTGGAAACTGAAAGGAAATCGAAACAACAAAAAACTAGGGTTTGAAGATAGGGAAGAATACTTCGGGAAAAGGGACAAAAAGTAAACGGTGGTGGTTTGTGAGAGAGAGAGAGATGGGTTGCTTTTTCTTGCAGAGAGATAGAGAGAGAGTGTGTGAAAGGGAAGGTTCGTGGTTGCATACAATTGTAGGCGTAGGATTAAAAAAAAAAATCATTTATTTGAACGCGCACAAAATAACGTTTTTGGTGATGTTGTTGTTGGCCTGTTGGGGTTTTGGAAGGGTATGAAGTTTATGGGGGGCATTTCCGGAGAGGAGTATGACAGTTTTAAATTTGGCGATTGAGATCTGAAGTACTCCCTCTGGGCCACTAAAGGTTCCTACTTTTTTCTTTGATTCGTTTTACTTCAAAAGTCTTTCATATAAATATAAATGATAAGTTTTGAATATATTTATATCTCTATATTTTAATATATTTTTAAAAAAATTATTTATTATATCCTTATAAAGTTAATATATTTACAAAAAATCAATAATTAACTACTGTTTTGGTAGAAAAAACAATAAAGTAGAATCTTAACTTTGATTAGTGTGTGGATTGAACAATAAGGAGGGGATTATGGAATTCGACTATATGGAATAAAAGCATAAAAAAGAAATAATGACACCACGATTTGTTAACGAGGAAAATCTTGGAGGTGATAACCTCTTTGGAAAAAACCCCGGGAGTTAGGTGTCCAACCTTAAAAGTTTCACTATAATGATCACGAATACAACTTTGGAAGATAATGGAGAGGATTACAAGAGCCTGTGTGTAGAGTGTGTGTGCGTATGAGCCTTAGTGTATGTTCCATCTCCATTTCCCCTTAAATATAAGTAAGTATGAAAGAGTCAAATATTGTTCCTACAATCTCGGGATATAGGCTTATCCTTTCAACCTCCGTGAGACCAAGTCGCCCTAGCCGTTGAAGGTGTGTTGAACGTGCTGGAGAATATCCCACATTTCTCTCTTAATCACTGGAAAATAAGAATAAAGATTTTAGTAAATATTAAATAAGTAAATATTAAAACAATACTTACAGTGGAATGACATCTTGATATGCAGGATCAACTGAAGATGTCACCATGCTGAAAAATACCCACAACAATTTATCCCCAAAAACATTTGACTATGTAGGCAACTGAAGAGGCAAAATGTTTTTCTATCCCATTAAATGTCCAACCGCCAGCTCTGCTTGATGGGATGGTTTAGGAATACGTGGCGGTTAGAAAGGAAGAGTCTTTATAGGAACTAATAACCGTAATTCTGGATAGCCATCAAATCTTCTCCCAATTCTTATCTAAATCTGACGTCTCCTACTATATTACGGTGAGAGTAGCCCCAAAGAGTGCAGTTGTTATCCCTCCTCCTTCAATACATAGTTGCGACGTTCTCCAAAAAGTGAGCCAGAATCAATATGTTTATTGAATTTGCAACTCTACAAAATCCTTGCTAACATATATCCTTACATGCAGTGACTCGATCCGGCTTCACGACGAGTGATATTGTAGCCAAATACAAAGGAAAGATGAAAGCGGAAGAGAACATACCAGAGATGGATAAGATTACTCCGAAAAGAAAAAGGGTAGAACAGATCTCCGGTGTGGAGAAACAAATTTGGAAAGAAGACGTGTTGGAGAATCAGGTAAGAATTAATTTGGATCATTGGTACATTGATCCTATTCTATTTTAGTAAAATGCCTCTTCTTGTTTGTTGATGACAGATTATCTCGATGGCTAAGTTAATGTCCAAAGAAATCAGGATATGGAGGGAAAAATGCGATACCTTTGATATGAGTAGGGTTGAATATGAGAAGGATTTGAAAGAAGCTGCAAGGATAATAAGGGAAAATGATTTGAAAATCAGAGACAATAATGAAGAGATACTAAAATGGCGGTCCAGGCTTGCGAGTGTCGACATCAGTCATGAAAGGGAAATGGAAGCATTTCGGGATGACCTGGTGCATGAGACTGCAAAAGCAGTTTTCGAAACTAGGATCCAAATGATTGAAGAATATCAGGCGGGAGAGCATGTGAATTGGAACCTGAACGATGAGAAAACAGCTTTGCAGCGGATCCATGACGAAAAGGCGAACGAAGCCTCCAAGGATCTTGAGCGGATTGATGATGATCATGACAGCGACATGGGATGACTCTTAGGATGGGAAAAAGAGTAGGATGCTTAATAAGAAAGAGCAGAAGTTTGGAGAAGTTACTCCTAATGCAACACATGCGGCGGATGCTACCTGAAAAAGGTAAAATAAATTTGTTCTGGTTTTTTTTTTTCTTTTCGAATGGTTTTACTGGGGTGGAATCCCTTAAAACAATTTTAGTTTTAGTTTGCTTATGTAATGGGTCCATAAGGACCAAAGACAATCTCTTTTACGTGTTGGGTTGGTCCAACACTTTTGCCCTTTGATGTTGGTAGCTTGGATATTTTTATGGTCACTTTAATCTAGTTAAAGTTTAGTAGTTTTCAAGCATGTCAAGGCTTGTTTTCTTTTGGATGAAATTTCTCTTTATATTGGTTATTCGTTATGTTCGTAAGGTGACATGACAATATGTCAAAATGGTAGGTACTTAAGATGACATGTATATGCCATAACCCGTAGATACTTTAGATGACACGTATATGTTATAACCATAAGAATAATGCATAAGATCAATCATTTAACTGAGTGGGAATGGGTAAGCTATATGAGTTTACCCATATAGGCCCACCCCACACCTCAATTAAAGAGATAACTTGCGCTCCAGGCGAAGGTGTGGTAACCTAACATCTTAAGAAAGAGGTAATTAACTCTTTAAACCTTAGAAGGGATTGTGTACCTTTACTTAAGAAGAGATGGCCAGTCTCTAACGGAGGAGAATTCGTTGTTCTTTGTGTGCTTTCGACATGTCCCCATGTAAATATGTTAACACCTCATAAAACGAAAAAAAGGTTAATAACGGACGCCAACTAATGTTGACGCCTCTCCACAAGGTACGTTAGCGACATCTTGGTTTGTAGAGAAGTAAAAAAGTACATAGGAAAAAAGAAAGGTTACAAAAAAAATTAAAAGACGATCCATACCTGGAAAAGATGAGTTCATGGGGAATTTCGTTTAAATGTAATACCTTTTAAGGTGAATGGCGTTCCAACTTCGCGGTATCATTTGGCCATCCAAGGTTGCCAGGCGATATGCTCCTTTTCCGGCCTGCGCATCTATTAGGTAGGGTCCTTCCCATTTTGGGGCGAGCTTGCCTGCATTGGGCTCCTTTGTATTTTGGAATGCCTTTCGTAGGACTAAGTCTCCTACTTGAAACCTTCTAATCCTTACGTTTTTGTTGTAAGATCTGGCTACCCTTTGTTGATATGCTGCCATGTGAACTTTGGCCATGTCCCTCAGTTCGTCCACGGTATCTAAGTCATGTATCAAGATGTCTTTATTATGTTCGAGATGTCAACAAATTATATCTGGCCGTAGGTACAAGGACTTCGCTGGAATAAGCGATTCTGTTCCAAATACAAGTGAATAGGGGTTTGACCGGTAGCGTTCTTGGATGTCGTCTGTCGGCCCATAGAACCATTGGTAACTCTTACGCCCATCGCCCTTTCTTAGGTTCGAGTCTCTTTTTAAGTTGCTTATGATTATTTTGTTGCTAGATTACTTTGTCCATTGGCTTGGGGGTGAACGGTGAAAATGTCACCATCTTGACTCCCAAGATGTCAAGAAATCTTGGGTTCTCTTACTAATGAATTGAGAGCCGTTGTCACAAATTATCTCGATGGTATTCCAAATCGGTGAATATGTTTCTTTTGATAAAAGATATAACTTCTTTGTCACGAACTTGTACGTATGCCTCGGCTTCTACCCATTTAGTAAAGTAGTCATGTCATAGCTAGTAAAAATACTCTTCCACTTGGTGTCTGGGTAATTTTCCTACGATGTCCATTCCCCCGGACCATAAATGGCCATGGTGACAAGATAGGATGTAGTAGCTCGGTAGGTTGGTGCGGGATGTCCCCATGTCGTTGACGGGAATCACATTTCTTTGTGTAGTCGACGGCGTCTTTTCTCATTGTGGGCCAAAAATAGCCCATTCTAAGAGCCTTGGTATGTATACTTACGCCCCGGTATGATTTCCACATTCTCCTTCATGCGGCTCCTTGAGAACCCGATGGGCTCTATCTCGCTTCTAGACATCTTAAGTAGTGACACTGCGCAGATTTTCTAAACAAGAGGTTATCAATAAGTAAATATTTAGATACTCTTACCACTGAATGCTCTAGCATTTTTCTCCTCAGTGGGATCGTATCATCTAAGAGATACTTGATAATAGGAGTTTGTCCAAGAAGTTCTTCTTGGAGAGGAAGGTATGTCGACATCTAGAGCGAACATCTCAAGATGATCAATTCTTTGGGATGTCAATATGCACAATTGGGATCTTGGTTTGTGAAATGCTTTTGAAGGTGAACCCAAGTTTGCTAGAGCATACGCGAGAATTTTCTTCTCGTGGGATTTGTTCCAAGGAAAATGATTTGAATTTGGCCGAAAGAATTTTTACGATTTCCAAATATGTCGTCATCTTAGCATTTTTATTTGTGTAGGATCCGTTGTAATGGTTAACAATTAGCAAAGAATCCATAAACACCCGGATATGTTTGACATCTAGGTCCTGGGGTGCTATTAATCCACGCAATTAGTGCCTCATATTACGCTTCATTGTTGGTAGCCTTGAAGCTGCAGCGATGGATTGTGGTATTATGTCCTCTTGTGGCGATTTTAGTACAACTCCAAGACTGTACCTCTCATGTTAGAAGCACCATCTGTATAGAGAGTCCAAATTTTCGGGATGTCATCATCTTGAAGTTCTTTGTACTTCCAGTTCCACCTCTTGTTGCATGGTTGGACTAAAATCAACCACAAAATCAGCCAGGGCTTGAGATTTTATTGCGGTTACGGGTTCATATTTGATGTCGTATATGCTTAATTGTACGAGACCATTTCGCCATTCGACGACATCTCTGGTTTTCTCATAACATTCTTTATAGGATAGTTAGTGCGTACAATTATAGTATTTGTTTCAAAATAGTGCCTTAATTTAATAGAAGCAGTTATCAAATCTAAAATTAATTTTTGTAAATGAGAATACCTGGTCTCCGCATCTAGGAGTGTCTTACTTATATAGTAGATGGGTTGCTTGATTACCATCTCGTTACGTCACCAAGGCTGCACTTACGGCGCCTTCGGATCTTGCTAGGTAGATGTAAAGATGTTCCTCCTCTTGAGGTTTGGCCAATAATGGAGGTGTTGACGGGTAAGTTTTGAGCTCTGGAAGGCTTCTTCATGTTGGTCCTCCCATTGGAACTTCTTGTTCTTCCTCAAGATGTCGTAGAAAGGTTTGCATCGATCGAGGATTTTGAAATGAATACGGTAAGTGCGGCAATCTTTCCCGTCAACCTTTGGACGTCCTTGACAGATTGAGGTGACGGCGGATTGATAATAGCACGTATACGTTGCAGGGCGGCTTCAATGCCTCTTTTAGTAACCATATAGCCCGAAACTTCCACGCCCTCATTGCAAAGTTGCATTTAGGCGGGTTAAGCTTCATATTGAAACAATCCAAGATGTCAAAGGCACAGGATAAGTTGCTTATGTGATCTTCGGTTTTCTTGGATTTTACTACCATGTCGTCGATATATACTTCCATTGTGTCCCCAATCGATCTTTGAACATTTTGTTGACGAGCCTCGATATGTTGCACCTGCATTTTTTAGACCAAAAGGCATAGCAATATAACAATAAATACTGTGGGTGTTATGAAGGCGGTGTCCTCTTGGTCGAGATGGTTCCATCTGGATTTGTTGAAATCTGAGGATGCGTCCATAAATGTGAGGAGCTCATGTCCGTAAGTGGCATCAACCAACGAGTCTATGTGTGGCAAAGGGAAAGGATCTTTTGGACGAGGCTTTATTCGGAGTGCCGTGAAGTCGACTTGGACTCGCCATTTCCCGTTTCTCTTCTCTACCACAACCACGTTTGCTAACCATCTTGGATAATCGACCTCTCGTATCATGTTGGCTTTGAGTAGGCGCTCTACCTCTTCCTTGATGATCGGTTTAGGTTTACGCAAACTTCCTACGTTTACGGTGTCTTGGTTTAAAGCTAGGATCTATGTTAAGTTTGTGAGTGATGACATCTTTCTTTGATGCCTGTCATGTCATCATGTTTCCAAGCAAAACTCTTTATTCTGCTTCTTAATAGGTCCACAAGCTTCTCTTCTATTTCTGGTGGGATGTCAGTGCCTATAAGTAATTTCATGTCCGGGTTGGAAGGGTCTAGCAATACTTCTTTCACATCATCCTCCCTGGCTTCCAGGACTTCACGTACTTTCTTCGGTAATTGCTATGCTTGTTTTGGAGATGTCGACGCCTTCATTGAAGTTTTGTAACATTCCTTGGCCACCTGTTGATCACTGTAAATCTTAGCGACACCCCAAGGCGTTGGGAACTTCACACATTGATGGTAAGTGGAGGGTACGACCTTCATTCCATGAATCCACGGTCTTCCAAGAATGACATTGTAAGATGTTGCGCAATCAATTACGCAGAATCGTTCCATGGTATTGAGACCCTTCGAGTATATTGAAAGCTTTATCTCCCCCACCGTTTCTTTGACTTCACCGCTGAAGCCTACCAGCACTGAGGATTTTTTAATGATCTCCGATTCTGGGATGTTCATTTCCTTAAGGGTGCCCAACATGATAAGATTAACAGAGCTACCCCCATCAACTAGGATGCGCCGAATTATACAGTTGGCGATCTGCAAGGAAATAACTAGACCGTCGTGATGAGGTTCCAGCAAATTATCTCGATCGCTTTCATCAAAGGTGATTGGATCCTGGCAAGGTGTCGGCATCCTGGGCTGTCTTTCTGGTTTCTCCTCTTTTGACTCCTTAGCATGTCGTTTTGCAGTAGAATAGGATGTTCCACATATTTCTGAGCCTCCACTGATGAAATTTATCACCTCTGTTGATGCTGGGGGAGAAACTGGTCTTTCGGCTTCATGAGGAGCTTCCGCATTTTCAGCCTTCTTCTTTCTGGATCCCAGCAACTCCTTAAGATGTCCTATCGAGAGCAAGTAACTGATCTCCTTTCTTAGTGCGATGCAATCTTCAGTAACATGTCCGAAGTCTTCATGGTAAGCACACCATTTTGATTTGTCACGCCATCCCGTGGCTTTATCCGTCTTCTTTGACCATCTGGCTTTGTCCCCAAGGTTGCCCATTGCACAGAGTATACCTGAAATGTCAACAGAGAAACAATAATCAGAAATGTTAGGCACATTATCATTATCTTCATCCTCACCGTCTATTGAATTAATTTTGCTAGTGTCAATTCTCGGATAAGGATTGGAACGGTTGTTCCTGCGATGGGACGATTCGGTCTTTCTGTCGGGGTTGTCATATGTCGACATCTTGGATGAGGATTTTGATCTTCGCAGCTCGTCTTCCTCCAGTCTTATGAATCTCACCGCCACACTCCTGACTTCTTCCAACCGCTTACAAGGAGTCATCACCAAATCTCGGTAATCTTGTGAATCCTCCTTGACCCCATTTTGAATGCTTATGTGGGTCGACATGTCAAGATTGGGAATTTCTAGCACTTCCTTATTGAACCGGTGGACATAGTCCTTAAGGGTTTCATTAAATTTCTTGGGTCACATTGTAGAGGTCACTTGTCAACCTTTCAAATTGTCGACTGCATGAGAATTGGTTATAGAACATGTTGATAAGCTGGGCGTAAGAACCAATTGAACCTAGAGGTTGCCTAATCAACCATTTGAGGGCTGGTCCAGACAAGGTTGATCCAAATCCCCTGCATAAGCAGGCCTCCCGGAATTGAAGAGGAATATGGATGATGTCCATCTTTTCTTGATAGTGGGCAACGTGTTCTTCTGGATCCGTGGTACCGTCGTACAATTTCATGGATGGTACACTGAATCGCTTCGGGATGTCGACATTTGCAATTGCTGGGACAAACCGGGATTGACTGTAGCAGTTTTGAGTCACTGGTTGGATTGGAGGAGTTACGCCTGGCACGTTCATTATCAGCTCTCTAAGATCCTGCATCTGTTTAGCTAGTGGGTTTCCTGCAAAAGGGTCAGCCATAGGAATACGATTGAAATTATTATTGAAAATATTATTTAGCAAACCAGAGTTGTCTGTAGTAGTTGTGACAGTTGTGTTGTCGATGAATGGGATAAACTGAGTGTATCCTGCAGAAGGTGGCGTCATCAGGGTGTCCCTGGGCAAAGATGTCGACATCATTAAGGATGTCAGCTGACGAGTTTGAGGCGGACTACCCATTGGAATAAATTCACTCTGAAGTGTAGGTACTTCGGTGTTGTCAAAGTTGAGGTTCCTCGCACGTAATGGCGATATGTTGTCAAGCCGAGATGTGATGAACTGTTGATCTTTCTGCATCTTAATCATGGAATCGGCCAGCACCTTCGAATTGCTGTCTTGTTGGTCCAGCCTCTGATTCAACTTGGTCAGGATACTCCGGATATCGGCATCTACCTTGGAAGAGGTCGTTCCCTTTTGTGGAGTCTTCGTAGGTTGAATTTGCTGAGGTCCGGTCTGAGGAGGTGGCGGCAACAAGCTGGTTCTACCTCCTGATGTTGGAGCAATAGCAGGACTCTTGCCGGCGGCGGATGTATTGGAGGGTGCAGACATAATGAATTTGCTTAGGAAATGATCCAAATAACCGATAAACCACGAGGCCCCTCGGTGGGCGCCAAATTGTTTTGGTAGAAAAAACAATAGAGTAGAATCTTAACTTTGATTAGTGTGTGGATTGAACAATAAGGAGGGGACTATGGAATTCGACTATATGGAACAAAAGCATAAAAAAGAAATAATGACACCACGATTTGTTAACGAGGAAAACCTTGGAGGTGATAACCTCTTTGGAAAAAACCCCGGGAGTTAGGTCTCCAACCTTAAAAGTTTCACTATAATGATCACGAATACAACTTTGGAAGATAATGGAGAGGATTACAAGAGCCTGTGTGTAGAGTGTGTGTGCGTATGAGCCTTAGTGTATGTTCCATCTCCATTTCCCCTTAAATATAAGTAAGTATGAAAGAGTCAAATATTGTTCCTACAATCTCGGGATATAGGCTTATCCTTTCAACCTCCGTGAGACCAAGTCGCCCTAGCCGTTGAAGGTGTGTTGAACGTGCTGGAGAATATCCCGCATTTCTCTCTTAATCACTGGAAAATAAGAATAAAGAATTTAGTAAATATTAAATAAGTAAATATTAAAACAATACTTATAGTGGAATGACATCTTGATATGCAGGATCAACTGAAGATGTCACCATGCTGAAAAATACCCACAACAACTACTACTCCCTACCTCACATTTAATTCACAAAATCTGGGGAGAAACGCGTTTCTCCGTCGCGTATGGAGAAACGGGGCTTAGTTTGTCGCGCGACATACTTAGCCACAACAACTGGATATCCTTTCCAAAGCTTCTGGATATCCAGAAGCTTGAATATGGATATCCAGAAGCTTTGGAAAGGATATCCAGAAATCAAATTTTTTTCTGGATATCCTTTCCAAAGCTTCTCGGATATCCATATTCAAGCTTCGGATATCCGTAGCTTTGAAAAGCGATATCCGTAAAAATATTTGGTTTCTGGATATCCTTTCCAAAGCTTCTGGATATCCATATTCAAGCTTCTGGATATCCAGAAGCTTTGAAAAGGATATCCAGAAATTGGCTAAGTATGTCGCGCGACAAACATAGCCCCGTTTCTCCACACGCGACGGAGAAACGCGTTTCTCAGCAGACCGACTCCATTTAATTTTTACATTCTCTCTCCTCTAATCTTCTATCTACTTTCAAAAAAATCAATCATTAACTACTATTCTCTACCCACATTTAACTTTTACATTCTCCCTTCTATAATCTTCTACCCACTTACAATTCTTTATTCATTTTTAAAAAAAAAATCTTAAAAAGCGTAAAATCTCACCTAAGAAACCTTGGTCTGGGACGGAGAGAGTAGTAAAATGTTGGCATTTAAAGAATTTTTAACGGAATCATTAAAAGTTTTAAATAAGTTATTATGTGTCGATCAAATGCGATTTAAGTGAAGTTTGTAAATTTCACATTTCACGTGAAATTTTGATAGTTTCACATTTGACAAAATTGTTGGACCCTAAATTACTAAAATTCTAGCTTTGGATCCTAATTTAGAAATGTCCATAAGCTTGGACTTCAATTTGAGAATGTCCCTAACTTTGGACCCTATTTTGTCATTTATCAAAAATAAATGAATAAATGGTCAATTTCAATTTGGTAACCTATGTTTTATCAACTTTTGCAAACGGTTATCAAACTTGTGAAAGTTGCATCCCGATTGCTCAATTTAGAGAATCAAAGCAATGTGGTACAAAAATGGATGGACCGTTAAAATTTTGACTGCTAAAGGAGGATATCACCCTATTAGACACCCCCAAACATGAAAGAAAGCTAAGGGAGCATGCCGCCCTATTAGGCATCCCCAAACTTGAAATACGGTTAAGGGAGTGTGTCGCCCCAGTAGGCACCCCCAAACTTGAAAGATTTGAGGGTTGCCATTATAGTAGACACCCTCATACTTAAAAGACGGTGAAGAGAGATTGCCGCCCTATTGGACACCCTCAAACATGAAAGAAGGATAAGGGAGGATGTCGCCCTAGTAGGCATCCCTAAACATGAAAGAAGGCTAAACGGGCAATAGCACTCTCCTCCCTGGAGGGGATGCCGGCCTCCAACTCTAGACGGGAAGCCGCCGCCTCCTCGGCCTCCTTCAAATCAGCCTCCTTCTCCTCCTCCTCCAGCTTAGCCACCTCGGCCTCCTTCAGCACGATGGCCTCTTCAGCACGAGTTAGTGCCTCCTTTGCAACTCGTTTTTCCTCCTCGACCTCGAAGGGAGGGGGACATAACATAGTCAGAGTCTAGTCTTTTCGCCTTGAAGACATCAGCGTTAGCTTGGAGCTGCTTAAGGAGCTCGAAGGCCTTCTTGAGAGCATCTTTATCCTTGAGCTCTTTCTCCTCAAGCTTCTTGTCATGAGCCTCAATAGCCTTATATTTGACGGCTTCATATGCCGCAATTGAAGCAAGCTACACAACAAAGGAAAATATAAATTCAGTACACAAGTTACGAATACGAGAAGAGGAAATGACGATGAAGAATCTACCTCGGATAGCAGAAGGCCCTTCCTGTTTGCTAGATGGTCGACGGAAGGCTTGGCCGTCTTCAACTTTTCAAAATAGTCCTCGTCAAAGGATCTACAGAGGACAGCCTGACCAACCCGTAGATTCCACCCCTCGCAGGCTTGGAGATCCATTCCCTTAAAGATTAGCGCCTCCTTAGCCTCTTGGACAAACTGCTCGGCCTCAGCATATGATTTAATATGCTTGGCAGAAAGCCTGGTCGAGGAAATAGAGGCTGCCTTCTTCGAGGAACCGACCACCTCTGCTCCTCCTCGGGCGCTTGGGGCACAGAGCCCCTTTCCCTGCGTTGATCTCCTTGGCTTCGAACTTGGCCACATCGCCCGGCCACCTCGCCGAGAAGTTGATCCATGGGGAATCTCGGCTTGTTGCCTCCCTCGGCATGTGACACCTCTGCGTCTTCTTCATTTCCCCACAGCTTCAACGGGTCGGCCGCTTGAGTGGACAAGACAAAGATGTCATCGGGAGTGGTATCGCATCGCCTCTTAGTTATGGCCGAGCTCTTAGAAGCTCTCCTCTTCTGCTTGGCTAGAGATAGGGGGTCAATGGCTCGGCTAGACATATCAAGCTCTTGCTCGTCAGTTAGAACTGCAAAAAAGGAGAAAAAATTAACATCCACGACGAGGAAAAAAAAAGCAAAATTAAATTTCTACAAGTATAAAAGGAAGGACGGGATGAAAGCATTACAGCCGGCTACATCATTTTCCTTTAAGCACTGATCGTCATTTTGTTGCAGAGGATGCAATCTTGATGGATGACGAGGCCAGGGTGGATTCTCCAATCAGGAAACCTATTGCCCCTGGCGACGAGGACGAGGGGCATTAATCCATTTCTGGGCCCAGGCATAATGCCGGCCTGTACATAATATTTGGGATTAGCTTCCAAGCTCGACCAGCACAGGGTACCCACCTCGGCAAAATGTGTTAGACGTTTTATTAATGCCTCGCTCCAGTCAGGTCGCCACACCGCTGAGGGAACTCCTGGTAACACCGAAGGGGCAGGTAACTCCCAACCTTGACAACTCTCCACCCTTATCACATGATGGTTCCAACCAAAAACCTTGCTAGATACGGGATGAATAATTTTAGGTTTTTTGGGATCACTCCTTATCACCACCAACTTGGAATCCTTAATGTATCCTACAGTGAAGAAATGGTGGAAGGCAAACTGACAGGGCTCAAAACCCAAGCTTTGGCAAAGTACAATAAAGCCGGTGAGATACCTCACGACATTGGCCCCTAGCATGGCCGGGACGGCCTGCATATCTCCTAGAAATTCGTTTATAAAGGGATTAAGGGGAAGACGAAGACCTAGTTAGAACTGTTTGAAATAAAAGTTAACGTGGTTCAAATTGTAATAAAATTCATCTACGTCGTCATCCTCTACTTTGGTACCAGGGAAATAACTCAGCTTATACTCCTCCCTCGACACTCCGTACTTAGAGTATAACTCTTCTACAATTGGCACGCCGACCTTAATGGGCCTAACATACACCCTACCTCGGCCTCTTCCTCCTCGACCTCCAGCACTCACCCCCTCATCAAATGCATCAACTATATTTGGCGACGTCGAGGGACCACTGTACTAGCAATACTTCCTCGTCTGGTCATATTTACAAAACCAAGGAAACAAAGGATTATCAAAATTGTCCAAGGCAGGAAAGATGAGGGGGAGGAAGATTATACCTCCTCGTCGTATAGACCAAGGCCAAGGAGGGAACCTTACCCAACAATGGAGGACACTCCAAAGGGTTCGACGTCAGATTGAAAAAATTGACGTGGTTAATCACCTCGGTCCATCCGTGGAACACTACGATATTGGTAGATCCTGCATCTACCCGGTCAATCCTAAACTTACTGGGGTAACGGATGTCTTCCCTAGGGCATATGTACCTCGTCAACATCTCCCCAATTTCCATCAAGTTCACCAACAGCCACGGGCCATCATATCGTCGATAAACCCTAAGGTTTCCGATGTGGTAACCGTAGATGACATTAGGGGTGTGACTCCAAGTTCTGGCCATTTCTAAAGAGGGACGAAGGGACAAGAAGGTTCAAAGAAAGGGATTAAGAACAGAAACTCAGGAAAAGCTTCAAATACTCATCAATGGCGATTTCTCGACGAACAGCCAAAACCCAGAAAAGTACAAACGAAATGCATAAACAGAGATAAAGGTGAAGAGGTTATACCTTAAATCTAAGGGAGGACGAAGATTGAACGGACAAATCAAGCGCAATGAGTGAATCTGGACAACGAGCTCAAGAGCACAAAATGGCTTTTTGAATCTTGCCTATTTCGCTCTCAAACTTTGAAGATGATAGAAGATTGGAATTGAAGAGGGTTTAAGCTTTTATACCCCCAAATTCGGGTTGAAATTGGGTCGAATATAAGTCAGACGCCATCGCCTCCTTTGCATTTAATGGCGTTGGGTTTCCAGGACGATGTCAGACTTTGACAGACGCGCCCCATCATTACACTATTAACCGGCGAATATTGAAGCGACACCTGCCACGTCAACGCCTGTTCGTATTCGTTTAAACCGAGGTAGAGCACTACTTCCTCCTCGTCGTAGCCGAGCTAGGAAGTTGGGGGCCACTGAACGGTATAAACCGAGGTACGAACTGGGCTAGTCCGGGCAAGGCCCAAATGGATTGGGCCCTAAACATAATCCACTCAAATCTTATATATGACACAGGGAGTGGGCTTTTCCTACCTTCCTCGTATTTGGCTCCTCGTCATTTCCCCTATGTCGGCATGAACATAGCAGGCGTATAATGACCAAGGCCCAATAATGGCGAGGAAGGCCTCCCTCCAAGGCCGAGCAAGGCTCCTTTGACGACGAGGAGACTTCCTCGGCTATCAAGCAAACTAAGGAAATGGGCTTCCCCTTCTCCTCGGCATATCGTCTCCTCGGCATGATCCTAGGCCGACCTGGTGACCTGGTCATGACGACGAGGAGCCTCCTCCCCGGCGCATATGCAGAATTGCAGAATGGCAGTTTACATTATCCTATTCAAATTGGGACATTGAGCAGTTATAATTCTACTAGGATTGTAACCACCTCTCATGCAAATTCAGATCCAACAAGGACTCTTCAAGTATAATCTTCTTAGGATTTATATCTTATCTCTTAGCAATTCAATTTAACATGGATTATACATTGCTATGCCTATAAATACTGTTGGTGTAATGCCCTAGGCTATAGTTATGTTTAACTTGAACCGTTATGTATCATCTTTATCATTTATTATAGAGCATGTTTATTTGGTTCATTATATGTTTTGCATGTATATTATATTGAATTGCGTCCCTAGTTGTTATGAACAACTAGTATAAGTTGGCAATGGATAATCATGGATATGATTATATGCATGGAGATGCACATTACACTTATGGATACTTGCTAGAGAACAAG
Organism: Adenophora triphylla var. japonica; assembly: GCA_022495995.1. Lineage (NCBI taxonomy): Eukaryota > Viridiplantae > Streptophyta > Magnoliopsida > Asterales > Campanulaceae > Adenophora > Adenophora triphylla. The sequence continues at coordinate 278,347 of JAFEMH010003083.1, forward strand.
TATTGGACTTGGCCTACTTATGAGATTTATGACATGGTCTGTTGTCATGATTAAATCTCATGATAGTCATGTTATTGAATCCTTTGTACCTGAGATTATCATCGTCTTCCATATGGTGAAGATCGTGTTTGATATAGTCTAACACTATTTTTAATCGGATAGCAATAAGGGCTATGTTGGCACAATTGGATTCATGTAGGGAAGAATGATAAGTCAAGATGGGATTTGTCCCTCTTATGAAGAGAGATGTTTGCTTGGGCCCCTCGATGAATGATGTTGATGAAATGTGTGGCCACACTCAAGTGATTTGTCAGAGATCAAATGCATTTGAATTATCAACATATTCGGAATCGAGAAAGCATTGAACGAGATGAGTTGACCTAGACCATGACTCATGCTCAATTGAACATCGTGGACAAAGGGATTGTGACATTTGATCTATCAAGGAATTAAGCTTTAATGTTATATTAATTGGGTGGATATAATGATTTGCTAGAAACCACTTATGTCTTGTGAGGTCATGTTTTGACTCACTACCAACATAATATAATTCCTTTTGGGTCACACACCAAGAACAAATTTGATTCTGGCAGAAACTTGGATTTATGGCTTGGTCTGTAGTGCGACATACCTTGCCTGAAAAATTAGTTTTATGGCTTGTTATACCGCGCGATACACTTAGCCAGGAGGGACGACTCGTCGCGTTCTGGCAAAGTCGTGCCTTGTGAAGGGACGACAGAATCAGAGAGTTGTCCATTGGGGACGACTCGTGGCCTGTGGGACGAGTCGTTCTCACGACTCGTGCCCCATTGATTTGGCAACCTGATTTACTGGCTTGAGGTACCGCGCGACAGAGTTAGCCAATGGATTGATACGTAGCGTGACAAACTTAGCCAGTCTGTACGTGTTTCCTTGGTTGATAAGGTTTTTGTATTTGACAAGGATTTAACCCTAAGTGTTAGGGATTTATAGCAATGTATAAAAAGAAATCCGTGTGCAGCCAAAAATTTATTCTCGCTCTCTCTCTCTCTCACACATATCATTGTTATAGGTTTATGAAACTCCAGATTGTGATTTTGACTTTGAATCAAAAGGCTCCCAAGTGTTTCGGCTTTGATTATTGAATATTGATTCAATAATCAAGAGGATCATCTAGCAATCCTACAAGAAGAGTTCTTGGTTCGTTCACGTGTGGATCACCATTAGAGGGAGGTTGATTTATCTCCTAAGGCTTGAAGCTCCATTGTTGATTTCATCACCAAGTTCGAAGAAGGAAATTAGAAGATTCGACATCAAAGTTCAAGGCTTGAATTTTGAGATCTACTTTGACAAACTAAATCGCATTCAAGGTATGTAATTCTATTTCATGTTTTTCTAATCTTTTCATGCTAGACGGATCTAAGGGCTAGGGTTTTGTTGTTGTATAAGTATTTTTTCGCTGCGTTTGTAACCCCAAAACCCAACAGTGGTATCAGAGCCCTGTCTTGCCATGATTAGGATTGAAATTGGCATGCTAGATTTAATGTGATTAATTGCTATCCATGCTATATGAAATAGATCTAGATTTTATATGTTTTATTTTATGAAAATAAGTATATATGATATGCCATGTTCATGATTAATGATGGATTAATTTGATTAAGTTTATCACATAGGTTATTAATCTATTAATATGATATTTAGATTTGTAATTTCTCAAAATTGAAATCAAAGTGTTTGTATGAAATTTGTGAAGCCCTATGTTCATAATTATGTTCACATGAGATCTATGTTACAACCATGCGATGTTTGTTACAATATGAAAACCTTCTAAATATTTAAGTCTTATGCCATTCCTTGATTAGAACACTTGTGATATTTTAGGGTATTTGATGTAGTTTCAACTCAGTTGGGTGCATCTTATATCTTAATTTGTGATCAAGATGAGATAATGGTTGATGTAATTTTGACTCAGTTAGGTGCATCGTTCCATGTCTCATGCGTTTGAAAAAAGTTTTGACTTAATTGGTGCTTTCAAATGAGATTTGACCCAAGGCATAGATGAGATTTAAAACATGCTTTTGACATATGATGTCTAAGGAAATCTCATAAAAGATCTAAGAGTCATATATGATATGATTGATGTTATCTACCTAAATAGCTTGATTTCGGGCATTGACTCAGTTAAACTAAAATCAAGTGAAATATGGATCTTAGCCACTATAATTATATGATACATGCTTGTATTTGAAGGTGTATAATTTAGTGGGTGTATTTGTGAAATACATTATTTGCTCTTAGATGGTAAATGTGTTGATATTGATATGTGTTCATATGGTTTACATATTTTGTTGTAGAAATGGCATTACACAATAAATTGCGATTCGTCCTTATGAAGGACAAGTTCGAAAAGAACTAGATGCACTATTCTCGATTAGATCGAAGCTTAAGAATTGTTCTTAGGCAAAATTGTACGTTCTTGACGAACCCGTTCTGTTCAAGTTAAACTCTCGCTGCAAATGTTGCAAAGGGAAAATAAGGAGTAACATTAGAAACATGATGATGATTCTAACGATGTTGCTTGCCTTATACTTGCCACCATGTTTAAAGGCTTTTATGAAAAACTTTGAACACATGGAAACTGCTTTTTTTCTAGCACAACGCACAAGGAAATGTTCCAAGAGCAAGCTAGGCAAGAGAGATATGTTGTGTTAATGGTTAACACAAGAAAGGGGTTTAAAAGGAAACACACAATAAGTAAAGCAAAGGTTGCTAAACCTAGGACAAAAGTTGCCAAAGTCGAAGAGGCTAAACCCAAAGTGTCTCAAAAGGATGCAGTTTGCTACCATAGCAATGAGATTGATCATTGGAAGCAAAGTTGCAAGGCTTATAAGGAAGGCCTAAAAGGTGAAGGAGGGCAATATGATTGCTACTACTTCAGGTATCTATATGATAGATATTTTTCTTTCTACTTCTTGTTCATAGATATTGGATATCGGATTGGATCCCACATTTGTCTAAATGTGCATGATTTGAAGAATAGAAAGCTACTCAAAAGGGTAAAGTGGACGTACGTGTGGGGAATGGTGCAAGAGTTGCTACATTTGCCGTAGGAACTTATGAAGTTACTTTACCTAGTGGACTAGTAAATGTTACTACGTTCCGGATTTGAGTAGGAGTATTATTTCTATTTCTTATATGGATGATAAAGGATATAGTTTTCTTATTGAGAATAAGAAGTTTCTATATATTTAAATGATATACTTTATAGTATTGCAGATTCATTTAATGGCATTTATATCCTTGATGTTGAGAAACGAAAATAATATTGAAGATATCTATAATATAAATAAGAAATCTAAACCGAATGATATGAACAATACGTTCATATGGCATTGCCGGCTTGGTCAGATAAATAAGAAACATATATCTAAACTCCATTAACATGGACTTTTAGACTCATATGATTATGAATCATTTGAGGAATGTGGATCTTGTTTATTGGGATTATTGACCAAACCACCCTACACTAAGAGTAGTGGGAGGGCTAGTGACTTATTGGCCCTAATACATGAGATGTATGTGGACTATTAAGTAGCATTGCTAGGGGAAAATTTTGGTATTTCATTACATTCACTAATGACTTATCTAGATATGACCGTGCCTATCTGATGAAGTCCAAAAGTGAATTATTTGAGATATTTTGAATATTTCAAAATGAATTACAAAATCAACTTGGCAAAACTATTGAGTATTTCGATTCGATCGAAGTGGAGAATATTTAAGCCAAGAGTTTGACTATCATTTCAAAACTATGAAATTGTTTCAGAGTTGACTCCACCCGGAACACCACATTGTATGGTGTGTCTGAAAGGAGGAATTGAACCTTGTTAGACATGGTTCATTCGATGATGAGTCAATGTTGACCTTCCTGTTTTCTTTTGAGGATATGCATTAGAAATGATGCGGTTACTGTCACGACCCTAATATTAGGCACCATTTTAGCACACGTTGAGCACGTGGGGTTGGGGTTGTAGTTTTTCATTTCATGCAATGCATGCTACTTGTTAAGTTTATGTGGTCATTTTATGTTTTGATTACCTTATATGAATTTAGGGTGATAATGAAATTTAGTTAATAATTTAGGGTCTAAATAGAATAAAAATAAAGTGTTGTAGTGAAGTTATAATAATTGAAAATTTAAATAAAATGTTTATAAGTGGTTGAGGTACTTTTGTGTAAGGGAAAGAAGTTAAGGTTGTTAGTTGTAAGGGTTCAAGCTTAGAGGAGCTAAAGGGTAAAATGGTTTAATGTTTATCTCAAAATTTCTATCGAAAGTCATTTAATTATACCTTCATCCTTATTTCCTCTGTTAGAAGAAAGAAAAATCTAAACCATAACCTTCCTTTCATAAATTCCTAGCTTATTCAATTTCTTTTCATTTTTATATCCGTTCGCGTATTATTGTTCGTGGCGCCGAGGGGAGCGTATCTATCCGAAAAAAGAATTATTTCATTTCGCATTATTCCAGTAAGTTATTATGATTTTCTTTCAAAACTTGTTCATTGAATGTAAATCGTTGATCTTGTTGTTTTATAATTATTGTTTGGTCTTTTGGAGCAATTCCTTGGAGTTGGAAATGTAGTAAATGATCTAAGTATGGTGTTGTTGTTCATAGAAGTTGATAAGAAATAAAATGGTTGTTGCTTAAGTTGAAAGAAAGCTATTAAAATTGAATTGAAAGTAAAGTAATGGGTGATATAGTTTAGTTGCATGTAAGGGTTGAGTAATTTCTTATGCTTGGAAGCTTTGAAGTGTGAATGGGCTGAATTGGGATGGTTTGGTATGAGTTTTGGTGAAGTTAGTAACCATTTTATGTCTTCCAAAAGCAGAGTAAATTGGTTTATGTCATTTGGAATTTTGGTTGCTGATGTTTGCAGAGGAAATCTGATTTCTGGTCAGAGGGCACGACTCGTGCCCTGTGGCACGAGTCGTCCCTTGAGGTTGGACTAGTCGTGCTCCTTGGGACGACTGAATCTGAGTGAGTGTTAAAGGGGCACGAGTCGTGCCCTGGGGCACGAGTCGTGCCCTGCCACCTCTGAACCATTTTCCAAGCCTTAGAACCCTAATCTACCTAGCATATAATTGAACCCTCTTTGACTATGATTAAAGTACAACACTTTAGCTATCCAATGGTATCTTACTTGGTCAAAATGGAATTGTGAAAGTGGTTTAAATATTTTTCGGAAAATGGTTGATAGGCTTGATTTGCAACTTAACCAAAGTTATTCAAACTTGGTAAATTGAAATTGAACCTTTATAGAAGTTATGAATTATTGTATATTGAACCTGTAGGGCTTGTTGGTTGTACATTGTGGCTTTACTTGAGTTCATATCCATGGTTTGTGATTCAAATAGTGTATGAAATGTTTGTTGCACTATTATATTGACTTGAACATGAGTATGAATACCATGTTGTTATTTTTCGTATCTCTTTGGTGGATTTCTTTTCAAGTAACTATTATGTGCTTGAATGTGTGTTAATCAGCTGATGTTTAGGGGTATAATGGAATATGATCAATTATGGAAATTGTTCTATAATGTGATCGGATTACGTTATACCTGTGACTGTCCCCTCCTGTGGCCACAGACTGGGATTATAGCATCTGTATTGAGCCAAAAGCCTTACAGAGTTGCTAGAATCTTATATGGTTCCCTGAAAAATGGGTCTTATAAGATGTGAATATGTCTAAGCAGTTCACAAATGAGTGGAGTTTTACTCCCTATTGTACGACTTATTGTTCAGACGGGAAAAGGTAAACCAAGGTAACGTAAGGTGTTTACGGCTTTTCCAATGTGTTATATGCACCTTGTTATGTGTTGCATCTTACTTGGCATATTGTTGCATTCATAATAGCTTATTGAGATTTATTCTCACCCTTCTCCCTTTAATATTTTAGATCGCACTGAGACAGGAGGTCCAGGCCAGTAAGGACGGAAAGGAGTTTGGACGTGTCTTTTGGGTTGTCTGGGTACGTGTTGGCTAGAGATGGGTTTTGTAGTTGTATTTTGGATTATCTCCTTTGCGGAGTTTGTATATAAACACTTTGTTTCAAACTTGTCATTTTTGATCTTTTGTAACTAAAACAGGTTGTTTAATTTCAAAGTTGTTATACTTTCCTCCAAGTGGAGAAGTTTTAAAGTTAGTTTGTAATAGTCATGTTAAAGTTTGTTTCATTTTCAAGTTAAGTCAAAGTTTTTAATTTTTAGGTGGTTTTTAATAGTAAGGGGACCCTCCCGCTCGGGGTACGAGCTAAGGTTCCGGGTCGGGGTCCCCACAGTTGGTATCAGAGCTTGGTTTAGAGTTCAAGGGTAGATGTCTAGCTTAAGGGGGAGTGTGCGATAACTGACGACGAGTGTTTGATGCAGGAGTTTGTTCTAATGGCTGGGAAAGATGACGATCAGCAGCGGGCTCAGGGCAATGTTGGCAATGCCGGGGGAGATGGCAATCCGAATGCTGAGATGATGAACATGTTTCGGGTGTTCTTGCGATATGGCAAAGATAAGGGCAAGCACAAGATCATCGAAAGGCAGATATGGGCATGGTTTGGAGAAGTTCGTCAAGATGTCTCCTCCAAGATTTAATGGAGATCTAGATCCGTTGAAGGCGAGAGAGGTGGCTTGAAGCTATGAGCAAGATTTTCACAAAGAATAGAGAGTCCGAATGAAGAAAAAGTGAGATGTGCTTCGCCTTCAAGTTGGAAGGACTCGCCGAGCATTGGTGGCACATCGTGGAAGGATAGTTGGGACCGGGACCATACACCGCAGTACATGGGAGAACTTTTACTTGCAAGTTCCGGGATCACTTCGTTCCGATGGTTACAAGGGACAAGAAGGAGGTAGAATTTTTAAGATTGGAGCAAGGGACGATGACCGTAGCACGCACTCTGTGAAGTTTAAGGAGTTAGCTCGATATTGTCCTCATTTGGTGTCGGAAGAAGAGAGACGAGTCTACCGGTTCGTGAAAGGGTTAAGGTTGGAGTTTCAAAGTGCTTATTGACACACGACTTCGCCGCATTTCCAAGCGGCAGGTGAATAGATCCTATCGTATAGAGAATGATATTCAAGAGCATCGGGGTAAATCGAAGGTGGAAGTGGAAGTAAACAGAGATTCTAAGGTCAAGGTTCGGGATGCAGTAGAGGGCAAAGAAAGATTTTCACTGGGGTAGCAAGAGGAGGAAATGTGGCGGCCCAAAGAACTCGACCTATTTCAAGCCGCTTTGGGATTGTGTGGTTTTTGCAAAAAGATGGTTCATTCTAAGATAGATGTTGGAGTAAGCAGGAAAATGCTTAGAGTGTGGAGCAAACAGCCATTTCCGTAAGAACCGTCCTAAGTTGCAGCGAGGGCAAGCATCGTGTAGCCGGGTCAAGGTGGACAAAGAGGTGGAGTGAAAAGAGATAACGAGGGGTAGCCAAAAGATAGAGTACATGGGTGAGTGTTTGCCTCTGGGGTAGAGGAGAGGTTGATCCTAATGTCGTTATTAGAGGTATTGTCCCGGCCTCGCAGTTAAGGCCCGCATCCTTATAGATCTCTGGTCTTCCCATTCGTTTGTAGCATCTCATTTTGCATTTTGCATTACATAAGTTGCCTCGAATTTATGCCTTATGTGCTAGAGGTTTCGACTCCTACGGGAGAGTGCCTCACTTCTTCTTTGGTCTATAATGGTCATGTGATGTGAATATTTCAAGTGGTACGTATTGTCAATGGATTTAGTAGAGTTACAAATCCGGGACTTTGATGTCATTCTTGGTATGGACTGCCGAGTCATTACCATGCTTTGCAGACCGTCGTAGAAAGCGAGTCTCATTTGCTATGCCCGATATGCCTACTTTTGTGTTTGATGCGATAAATTCTATGTTTGGTATACATGTTATTTCGCTTTAAAGGCTAGAAAAATGTTATCTAAAGGGTGTGCGGGTACTTGGATTATGTGGTAGATTCAAGTAAGAAATCCCCCGAATTAGCTCATGTCCCTATTGTTAATGAATTTGGTGATGTGTTTTCAAGTGAGTATTCTATGCCTCCGGATCGAGAGGTAGAGTTTTGCATTGACCTAGTGCCCGGTACTTCACCTATATCTAAATCACCCTATAGAACGGGTCCTACTGAGCTGAAGGAATTGAAGACTCACTGCAAGAATTGCTAGATCGGGGTTTATTCGTCCAAGCGTGTCACCGGGAGCACCCGTTTTGTTTGTTCTAAGAAGGATGGCACGTTGGAGATTGTGTATCGACTACATATTATTGAAGCAAGCAACCATCAAGAATAAATATCCTCTTCTACATATAGATGACTTGTTCGATCAACTTCAAGGTTCCGTGATATATTCCAAACTTCGATTTGGAGAAGCGGATACCATCGCTGAAGATTAGACCGGATGACATTTCAAAGACAAATTCTTCAGACGAGATATGGTCACTATGAGTTCGTGGTTATGCCTTTCGGGCTGACTAATGCTCCTAAGCAGTATTCATGGATATGATGAACCGTATCTTCAAGCCTTACCTTGATAGTTTTGTGGTGGTTTTCATAGATGACATCCTTGTTTACTCTAAATCCCGAAAGAAGAGCATGAGAATCACTTGAGGATTGTCTTATCCCTTCTTCGTGAGAAGCGCTTGTTCGCCAAGTTTAGCAAGTGCGAAGTTTTGCCTCGAGCATCTCTTCGGGGCACGTGGTGTCAAGTTCGGGATTTCCGTGATCCTTCTAAAATTGGAAGCCGTAGTCAATTGGAAGCAACCTTTAACCGTGTGGACAGAGGTTCGTAGCTTTCTTGGTTTGGTGGGGTAATACAGAAGGTTCATTGTGGAATTTTCTAGAATTTCAACTCCATCGACAAGACCGACTCAAGGATATACCTTTTGTGTGGGATTCAAAGTGTGAAGCAAGTTTTGTTGAGTTGAAGAAGAGATCGACATCACTCCAGCTTCTTACTCCTTCCGTATGGTCATGATAATTTCATCATCTTTAGTGACGCCTCAAGGAAGGATTGGGACGTGTTCTAATGCAAAGTGGGAAAGTGATTGGCGTATGCCTCTCGGAAGTTATCACCGGGCACGTAACTACCCTACCCATGACATGGAATCGGGTCGCGATTGTGTTTGCGCTACATAAATGGAAGCACTATCTTTATGGGGCGAGATTTGAGATTTTCACCAACCACAAAAGCTTGAAATATTTGTTTACACAAAAAGGAGTTGAATAATTCCGGCAAAGAAGATGGTTAGAGTTACTGAAGGATTATGATTGTGTGATTTCGTATCATCCGTCGTCTGTAATTGATTATTTTCCTCGTGATACCGACGGACCATGCTCAGCCGGTAATACCGTGCGTGACCCGTCCGTCGGTAACAAAGCCATATATATATACGCGAAAATTCCCCATTTTTAATTACGCTTTCATTTTAATTACGCCTCCTTCCTCGCACGCGAACCCTAACGCCAACGCCGTCGCCGCCGAGCCTCGCCGTCTCCCAGAAGCCCTCTTTCTCTCTCTCAATCGCTTTCTCTCTCTCACTCAATTTCTCTCTCTCTCTCTCACTCTCTCTCTCTCTCACCGCAATTCGCCAAGAACACGGCCGTCGCCGCCGGCTCTTTCCATTCGCCAAGCCGCCGCCGTCGCCGGTAAGCTTCATCCTTCTCTCTCTCAATCGCTTTCTCTCTCACTCCTTTCTCTTCAATTTAGCCCTAAATCCCAATTTTGATTTCTAACGGCTCGTAATAACGCCGCCGGCAATGACAGGACACCCGCTCCCGCCTGTTCCTCCCTTTCTTTGCTTTGATCAGGTATCGTCCCCATCTTTTGATCTCCATACACACACATACACTCATGAATAGCTTGAAATTTGTAGATCTTATTACCTATTACATGCCTGTTATGACTTGAGATTCTATACTTATTTTCGTGATTTTGATTGTTCATTTCATCTTCAAATACGCGATTGTACAGCCGTCAGACCGATGAGTTTGGTTTCGGGTCGTTTGAATTTATTCACTTAGGGTTTTACCCGCATTTTTTTTACTAATTTTGTGTTTCGTGTGCTCGTGATGTGTTTTTATAATTATCAGTGAATAACATAGTAAACCTTTTAGGGTTAGGTGTTTCTAAAATGTTGCTACCGGAGATCTTAAATTTAGGATGTCGACCAGAAAAAGGAGCGAAGTTCTAAAGCCCAACGCTCATCCTATTAGTTGAGGATGGTAATTAAGAAGCCTTGCAGACGAGTTTATAAAAATCTTTGATGGGAGTTATTGACTATTGACATGTAAATATTTTTAATCGACACATCAAAAATGATTTTGTTTATCCCACAAGGATTTGTGATTGTTTTTATAAATGTTTATATGCTTCATGTCCATCTTTGTTCTTAATTTAATCTATAACTTGGTATGTGTAAGTTGTTTTTTCATGGTCTGCCATGTTTATGTATGTGGGTATATGTAGATTTAAGAAGTTGGGGCTAATTTGGTGAAAATGTTGTTTTGAATTAGAATTATCAAGTTATGGTATAACTGGGCCGCACACTACCTCACTAGTTCTAGCATCTCCATTTTGGGGCGGTATTTGACGCGCATGACGCTGGATGGTGATGTATCTCGCCACGCTTGAGCGCCCGATATCAATTTCCGGCACTCCTAGATGCACCTTAGGCCTGATCACACTTTTTGATCAAGGCGCTCAACCTGCTTACTCTTAATTTCGTATTAGATGGATCGTAGAAGTCAAAGCGGGGAGAGGCAAAAGGGTAAAAGTTTAATGTCTAAAATTAGGAAGACTTCGATGGAAGTATTGTTAAGGAATTAGACTCCTAATCAACAACAACAACAACAACAAAGCCTTTAGTCCCAAAATAATTTGGGGCTCCGGCTAACATGAATCCTCATATGTCATCGTGTGAAAAGGTTGTTGGAAAAATAAATAAATAAGTAAAAAATAAATAAATAAATAAAATAAAAATAAAATAAAAAATAAAATAAAAATAAAAAAACAAAATGAATAAAAATAAATAATAACAAAATAAAACAAAACAAATAATAATAATAAAATAAATAATAATAAAATAAAATAAAATAAAATAAAATAATAATAATAATAATAATAATAATAATAATAATAATAATAATAATAATAATAATAATAATAATAATAAATAATAATAATAATAATAATAAATATAATAACAATAAATAAAATTAAAAATTAAAAATAAAAATAAAAATATATGCATATATGTATATATATATAATAAGATGAGAGCCTCTTCACCCACAAGTTTATCAAAATTCGTCCATCTTTTGATAAAAGATGTGAGCAAATAAGTTATCATGTTAGAGTTAAAGGATTTTCTCGTTTTAATACAGAGTTTTTCCCAGCTTTATCGTTCTCTTCTCTCTAATGATCTCAAACAGTCATTGGTACATGTTTGCGCCAACACTGTTTTCTTCATCGGCAGTTATATTTGCGGCCACAAGTAAAGAAGGTAACAAAGATAACACCGAATAAGAGAAAACAAAATCTTTCCTCCAATTTTTTTCAATCTTCACACTTCCATTTACTTCCAAACCCGATTGCAAATTCCTCATGAGCTTGAAAGTCGGCGGTGAAAGAGCCCTACCATCTACTGCTGCCTTCGCAAAAACATGCGGAAGCAACCGTGAGATTTCGAGGGCAACACTCCGCCTTCAAGCCTGGGCGAGGGAGATTCTCGCAATCAGGATCTTGGGTAAAATGGAAGGTGGAGATTGAAAAAATTGGAGGAAAGTTCTATTTTCTCTTCACCGGTGTTATATCCGTTACCTTGCTTTTACTTGTGACCGTATAAATAATTTTCAGCCGCGTGAAGAGTAAACAGTAAAAAGACTGTCACAAACATGGCTATTATGCTTTTGAGATCCTGTAGAGATGACAAACTGAAACCGGAAAAACTCTTATTAAAAAGAAAATCCTTTCGCTCAAACAACTTGAGAACTTGTTTGCTCGGTTTTTTGATCTAAGTCGAGATAAAGGGTTTTTATAGTTGTGGATGATAAATTCACTCTCATTTTGTTTATAAATGTTAATTTAATTCATGATTGTAAAATTATATATTTTACAACAAAGAATTAATATTTAAAATTATTCACAATATTAATAATTTAAAAATATGATAGATGTGTTCCTCGGACGTATTGATGATGATTTTGAGCAAATTCAGGTGAATGATAGCTCTAAATGTGTTCCCGTTAGTGAAATCCATCCTACAGGGTTAATTTGGACGCAATTATTAAATGAGGAAGGAAAATGGAAATATCTATCTCTCCTGAAATGTCAAAGTAAGTATTATTTAATTGTAAAATGTCATATATATAATGTTTACATTTTATTATTGTTTTTTTATTCGTATATATATTGGATATATTGTTTTT